>CM075006.1:8904526-8930422 GCA_037576675.1 Pangasius sanitwongsei
ACTTAACTGACCAGATCAGTATCCCAGGAGTTTAATTGACTTGATGCTATACTCTGATTAAAAAGTGTTCCTTTAATCTTTTGAGCAGTGTATATAAATACTATTATACCACAGTGTGGTTAAATTCTCTATTCTGATTGGTCAGAAGATGTTGATTGAATTTCTATAACAGCAATGCAAAACAAATGACATATTTATTAGTTTATTAGTGTGCTCATTCTAATATGTTAGCATTTCTATAGTAATAACACATTTGGTTTTAGTACGGCACTTCAAAAGACGTTTTAAAGATGCTTTATGAATAGTAATGACAATTACTAATGACAGTCAGCATTTTTTTGTCTTATTCAAGAGAGAGAAAAATGATATGCAGGTAAGGGCGTGACAACAGGAACTTAAAATGTAACAATAAACTGCTAAAAAAGTATGATGTGTCATTCTTTAATGAATATGATATAAAAAAAAATAAAATAAAATGCAATTGCTGGCAAAGTGCTGTGGTATAAGAGGAATAAAACACTTCAAGATGTGCTATTTTGGAAAATAATTACCTTCAATTCAGTAACATTAAGTCCACTTCACACTGGCCCACATCACACCAACATGTCATTAATAATTTACATATAACAGCATGACCTGTCATGTTTTATTCCTTACATACAAACATTTCTGTTTAAAGGTCATAGAAAAATGGATGTGTATTTTATATCTTTTGTATTCCATAATTTTTGCATGTTCAAAATGAGAGAGAATGCTTGGTCTTGCTGATGCTCATGTAATTCTGGTGGAATTTAGAACAGTTATTCATGTCAGGGTCACATTTGCTTTACAGCCAGAAATTCAGTGTTAGCACCAAAGTTATGTTAAAGTCACCTTCTGCTTGTAAACGGTTCATGAACAGTGCAGCAGCTTCCAAATAAAAGAACAACATAGCAGTGTTGTCCTGACTCATTCCTATCCACCATGTTGCACAAACCATGAAAGTTTTTAGTGGATATTTAATAAATGGTTAAAAAAATTCACTTAAACGCTAATGTACTTTATTATTCCTCATTCTTTCTGCTAGCTAGTGAGCTGGATGCTAGTTGTCTGGTAAAGCTAGCTAGCTAACATCCAGCTCTCCTTAAGCTCTTGCTAACACCTTGGGGAAAAAATATATCTGCAGGTTAACACTAATGGTAATATTAATAATTTAGAAACTAATAGACTATAATTGATTGTCAATTTACAATTTAGCGCAGACCAGCATGTTTTTTTTAAGAAGAAGAAGAACCTAGCCTAGCATTAGCATTAGCTATCATTTACCAGAATGCCTCATTACCCTTATCAGCTGAAGTGCTATTACTGATCTCATGCCCCACTTTAAAATGTATCTGTATGTTCTGTATTTTGGTTGCAATAATTTTTAGATTATTCTGATACGTTAGCACATACTGTATTTTGTGTTACATATAAAAATAAAAATACAATCTTAAATTTTTGTCTACCCCTGACATTAGGCACCATTAAACAAACCATACTCATATCTTTTCATTTACAGCATTTTCACACGCTCACACACAGTTGTGCAGGGGTGTGCCGATAAAGACAGAGATGAATTTGATAAAACAAGACTGGATTTGATATTACATAATTTAATTCCTTTAAACCAGACAGCTCCTGTCTGGCATCATCTGTGTTTTGTAATGGACAGATGCTGTCAATTTTCAGATTCAAACAGTACCATGAAAGAATGTACCACTTGTTTTATTTAGCGTGAACTGTTCTACTTACCCGGTGTGAATCACGTTAACATAGGCAAGCTGTCATGCTCATACATGTGTAATTTATTTGCAGTTATAGCAAATGAAGTGAATGTCTATACTGTCTTTGATGATGCATTCCTGCTAAAGCAGAGCTATATCAATGTGCACATTAAGTGATACGTGATTGTGAGTTTGTGTTTATGCGTGTTTGAGTAATGGCTTAATGGTGTTTTGAAAAATAATGTCTGCTATCTGTGCACACAGGCGGCTTCTTTTCCGTATGCCCTTTACTGCAGTGTTTTTGTTGAATCTGCCCTTCCTGCATGTTCCAGGACACTTTTAATTAGTCTGCCTGTGCTTAGTGAGAGGCGCAGAACCTCTGGGAAAGACAAATTATAAAGTCTAGTGGCCACAGGGAGAGTGAATAAGAAAAAAAAAACAGAGAAACATATCAGCACATTGAACTAGAGCATCTAATTGAGCCTACATTTGAGTGACTGACAGCGAAAGTGTGTGTATGTGTGTGTCCAGCCTTAGGTTTAACCATGTGTCCTTCACTTAAATTCACTTAATAACCAGCCTTCAGGGACCATCAAACTACAGCACTTCCACTTCACAAGATATTGTCTATCACCGGAGCACCCCGATCCGACTGCTGATACCCAGACACAGACATGTCCTGACATGGCACAAGAAGCTCGGCTGCTCTGACACGTGACTTTAGGCTTCAGGTTCTGGACACTGTGTCTGTCACTTTGACATCTGAATGCCAGTGCTGCTCTTCACACACACACACACACACTGCACAGGGTGACCCCACCCAATCAAGCTGTGACACTTGTCCCAAATGATGCCTTATTCAATTAGTCTGTTATTTTCAGCAACCCTGCAGACTGAGGAGGTGGCAGCAAGGGAGGCAATTAGATGGGAGTAAAACTGTCACACATCCAAGTCAGCCTCAGAGTGGGCAAGGGGTAACAACACATGCACATAAACACACAAATTAAGAATACTAATGACTGAAAACTGGCATGAAGACAACTAGGTTTAGAAACTTTAGGAGCAGAATTTTTTTTGCTAATGAGAAGGTCTTTAGTGTTTTCACAAGAAAAGCACAAACTGAGACTACTAACAATGAGAATGGAGAGATACATGAGCGAAGGACAAAATTTTTTCCCCCAGTGTAATAAAGTTCAACCCCTGGCATTTTCCAGCACTCTCACTATGCTACTGCACACATGTCCCTTCTGCTCTATCCTTCTTATACCTCACTGATACCACGATCCTGCCACAACAGTTTTTTAAAGCCTCTCTAACTCCTTTCTAACTATTTACAAAATTTAGATCCTGATTAAACACATGCAAATTTGATAACACCCATAACTGCAATATGAGAGAACATAAAAGCAGGAGACAATAAGTGTCAAGACTAATAATGATGATATATGAATAAGAAGCATTCAAATAAACATCTAAAAGGTGTCTAGTATATAGCCAATATTTTGCTGCATGAATAGCCCTAGTTGTTATTATCAGATTAATCCCTGCAAATTTGTTTAAATATAAAAGTATGGCTTCCACCTTCATTACTTGGCAGCTTAGAGAAGTATAGTGGCAGAAAGCATGAAGCTTGCCAGGGGTGAGTCTACTGTTTCTGCTGTTGAGAGATGCAGAAAGTTACTAAACAGGTCTTTATAAATATTTGTTTTATTTAAATAATGCTCTGAGAGTTAATTATGCAAACAATTAAATATGGCCATGAGACACTAAACAGGGTCATGAACCTGTAAAGTTGTAGCGTGTGTGGGATGTAGGCTATATTACCATAAATTTGCTATTTTGAATTGTCAAATAAATAAAATATTGCCAATATTTTAGTAAAATTGATGTGCTCTCTTATAAAGAAAAAAATTAAAGAATAAGCTGACCTAGCACTCATCTGCTATGTTTGCAGCTTAAGTAAGTGGAGTTAATAATTTACTTATTCTTTGACAATAAGCAATAAAAAAAGAATAAGCATAAGCAATACAAAATATAAGGAATAAAAAAATCAGAGACACTGCTTATGTGCTCGACATAAGCAATGTCTCTAATTAAGATGCTGTTTCCTCCAATGGAAAAAACACACATTAAGTCTACAGTGAGAATAGGGCCCTATATGCTCAAAAGCATGCCATTGAAAAGAGCTACTCCAATAAGTGGCTTTTGGAAATGTTACTATTTACATAATATCAGTACGTTTCCTGTTAGTTTTACTGAAGTTACTGAACATTTCATAGTAGTTGCTAAATAATACACGGTACAGTGAATAATTGCATGATGTTAAGCACATACACTCACTGGCCTATTAGCACCATACTAATACTGGGTAGGATCCCCTTTGCTCTTAAAACAGTTTCATTTCATCATGGTAGGGATCTTGGTAGGGATGGTAGGTGTAGGAAAAATTCATCTGAGATTTGGTCCATGCTGACATGATTGCATCACATATAAAAGGGCCTAATGTGTGCCAGTGTGTGCCAAGAAAACAATCCCCACACCATTACACAACCAGGTTGGCTCCATGGATTCATGCTGTTGACACCGAATTTTGACCCTACCATCTCCATGTCGAATCTGATATTGGTGATTCATATACAGTAGGCGACGTTTTTCCGATCTTTAACTGTCCAGTTTTGGTGATCCTGTGCCCACTGTAATCTCAGATTCCTGTCCTTGTCTGACAGGATTGGAACCTGATGTGGTCTTCTGGATGCTTTTCTTCTCATCACGGCTGTAAAGAGTGGTTATTTGAGTTACCATAGTCTTTCTGTCAGCTCAAACCAGTCTTTCCATTCCTCTCTGACCTCTCTCATCAACGAGGTGTTGCCACCTGCATAATTGCCACTCACTGGATGTTTTTTTTTTTTTTTTCCGAACCATTCTGTGTAAATTCTAGGGAATGTTGTGCATGAAATTTCCAGATCAGCAGTTTCTGAAATCCTCAATCCAGCCCATCTAGTACCAACAACCATGCCATGGTCAGAGTCATTGAGATCACATTCTTCCCCATTCTGTTTGACGTGAACATTACCAGAAGGTCTTGACCTGTATCTGCATGATCTTATGCATTCTGCTGCTGCCACATTATTAGCTGATTGGATAATTGCATGAATGATTAGCTGTACAGGTGTTCCTATTAAAGTGAAAGGTGAGTGTAAAAATAGAACATGGGATCTTAAACATCTGAATGTGGATTTGTTTGCTTTCAAATACTTAAAGACTATGCAAGTTCAAATAGTGTTTGAATAGTAAAATTCATTCTGATTGCCCCAGATTTTACATTATGCTAATACTGTACATCTGGTGCAACTTATCATCCAGTTGCCAGGCTCTTAATGATTAATCAAACATGTTAGTGTAGTAGAGAGAACACTCAGTTCTGCAGTGTTGTGGTCCAGATCCTAGGAATGTTGCACGAACTGAACGCATTTGAATATCAGATTTGCCCTCAATTATCCTTGGCCTTGGCATGCACCCTTAAATGCTTGGCCAAGAATAATATGCAGAGTGGGATGACAAAAATACCAGAGCAGCAGGAGAAAATCATTATGGCTCATGTTATCTTGTTCATGAAGAGAAATAAGAGGTTTGCATCTTGTGCTGAAGACGTCATTAAAATCTACACGCACCAATTAATGCAGCACTTAATTATCAGCCTTTGTCATGGTGCGTATATCTCCTCGTCTTCCTGTGCCTGGTGTAAAATTATAGCTTAATTACAATGCCATTTAGAGGAAACCTGGGCAAGTCGTATACATGGCATGCTTTTATAGTTGATCCAAAAACCCATAAATGCACAATTATAGTGATTGTTCAGAATGTTCAGCCGATACTTGGTTTCCGTCTCATTTTCTTTGCAGGGTTAAATTTTTTTTCTAGGATGGGGTGAGAAGAATAGACGCAATGTCAGTGAGGACCTCATGCTATCACTCTGTCCTATGCTATCGTCATCACACACATATCCTCACTGCTACTCAGAGAAGATGAATAACGAGAGACAACTGTGTGTCTCAATCTGCCACTGAATTTACATGAGGAAATGAGGAATTTGGCAGTTAAACACTTAAAAAAGTGAGACAAATGAGTTTCTTACACATGAATTTCAATAAAATGTAAATCCAACAATGATTCTTCACTGAATAAAGGAGTTTGTCACAGAAATACAGCAAGAGAAAGAAAATGCAGGAACTGAAGCCAATAAATGTTGGTGCTTTAGCAGTCTCAAGGTATGCAATTTCACAGTCAATATACACTCATGGGCCAATTTAATAGGAACATCTGTACCCCACACGTTCATGCAATTATCCATTCAGCCATATCATGTGGCAGCTGCGCAAGACGGGTCAAGAGCTTCAGTTATTGTTCACATCAACTGGTCTTTGTCTGATCTTCAACTGCCCACTTTCAGTGAGCCTGTGCCTATTGTAGCCTCAGATTCCTGTTCCTGGCTGACAGAAGCGGAACCCCATGTGGTCTTCTGCTGTTGTAGCCCATCCGCTTGAAGGTTCGATGTGTTGTGCATTCTGAGATGCTTTTCTGCTCACCACGGTTGTAAAGAGTGGTTATTTGAGTTACCATAGTCAGTGTCTGAAATACTCAAATCAGCCCATCTGGCACCAACAACCATGCCACAGTTAAAGTCACTGAGATCACATGTAGCCTCAAGGTTCTTCATGTTGCGATGCTTTTCTTAATACAGTTCTCAATTTCTCAATACAGAGAATACAGTTGTAAAGAGCAGATATTTGAGTTATTGTAGACTTGAATGAGTCTGGCCATTCTCCTCTGACCTCTCTTGTCAACAAGCCATTTCATTTCCACAGAATAGCAACTGTTGTGTGAAAATCCCAGGAAATCAGCAGTAAAATAATTAGTTAAAATAGTCAAACCAGCTCATCTGGTACCAACGACCATGCCAAGTCACTGAGATCACAATTTTCCCCATTCTGATGTTTGTTGTGAGCATTTACTAAAGCTCTTGACCTGTATTTGAATGATTTGCAGTACAGGTACAGGTGTTTCTATTAAAGTGGCCAGTAAATGTACACAGCAGAGGGAAGGAATAAACAAAAATGGTGGCTGGAATGAGACAACAAAGTCGACATCTTATAGCAAATATAACATCTCAGGGTCATCTTGACTAAAATCTCTGTTGTGGGGGTCAGAGGACCAGTTTGACACCCCTCTCAGCTGAGCTTCTCCACAATTATGAGGCGAAAAAGCTGAATTTCGAAATGGCCTCTAGATGTCAAAGTCAGCAATTAGATCAGAATGAGAAGAAAGTGGCAAAATATCAGTCAGTTCAATCCCTCAGTAGTTTCACAATGATTCTAATGTATTTAGAGGGTGAAACATGCAGGAAGAAAAGACACTGGGAATTCAGTATTCCCACAGCAGGCATGTTGAGCTCCATCACTACGCCAGTGGGAGCAGGAACATCAAATCAAGGCTATTAGAGGTACATTATAGCCTGCGAGGACGACAAAATGGCCCAAGCAGGAAACTCGTTCTAGCATTTTAGGGCTATCAAATTCACCGAGAGCACTCCATGGTCACAAGCAACAAAAACAAGCTACAGATTACCAACAGATCAAGTTTCACTGGAAAGAGGTGAGACGGAAGGGAGACATAAAGACCTGTCTGGACAGAGGGAGCTGAAATAGAAAAGATATGGGATATTTGGGGTGAGACAAGAGCAAAATGTCTCCTCCCTCAAGGATCAAAAACCCAATTAGAGGCTGGAATGGGCTGGAACCATTATTTGAGGCTGTGTGCTGAGGGAAAAGCATACAGGAATGATATAGGACATGGTGAAATCCTTGTGTTCAACACTGAGATCCAAATAACACACTAATGCAAGCTCCTGATTAAAAATTACGATCAGCTCCACCTACACAGACCTGACCGTAACCATTAGTGGAGGAAACATTATAGCTGAATGTCCAACAAATACAATATACTTGCCATATTATTTTATTACATGTACACCAATGGCTAATAGGATTTCTTTTGATATGTAGCCTTTCTGTCTGGGTTGGTTTTGATTTTTTCATTTGATTTATATGAACTGCAAGCATGGCAGAGCTCCAATAATATAATTTGATGGAAATGCATTTCTACTAAAACTTTAGTAATATCAATTTATTTTGCTAAAAATGCTACACTTTACCTAAAATCTCCCTGTATAGATACTTAATTCCTTTTTTGTGTGTGCTTTTTGTTTATAGCTATGATTCCTCTTATTGTGCAAATTAGTTTTTAATTCTTCCTGCTGTTCTATAGTAATTCGACTTTCTTCATTTTAAGTAGTCCAGATATCAATGCTTCGATGTTTCTATGTTCAATGTTTTTTCCTCTTGTGACATTATCCATTCTGTTGCATAGGTAGCTAGGTAAATAGCTAACCAGACTGCTTTGTGTAGCCAGATGATCAGCAGATCTGTATATTATGAATGGATTTTTATTCAAATTGAAAGGAATTTTTTCCTAACAATATAATTTTTAGTTATGTAAAGGACAAACATACAGTATGTATTAAAATTGTGTTTAGCAGTAATTATTTTCACTCTCTTGGACTTTATTGCAAAAAATATATACGGTATCCATTTTACTCTTATGGTCATCTCCTCCTTTAGCAGCTCCTTCGCTAAACTTACGGCCACTCGTCTACCCTTGAGAAATTAACAAATGATATCCGACCAAAAATCTGCGACATTTTATTAAAATATGGACTCCTGTTTGAGATTTAAAAACTTATTTCAGATGTTAGTCCTGTAATCAAGTTAATTTATTATTTACTATATGTTAAGCCATCTGTTTTTTATTTAATTTCATATCTGAAATATGTCCATTATGCTCTGTCTTCTAGTCTATCTTTGTTTTGGCTCTATGCTACCTTTTTTTGAAAACCTTCACATTATCTGAAAATGTCAGTTGTTATTGTGATAATTGTTAAACTGATCATTGCTGTTGTGACTGATGTATGAATCTTGTGACATCTGCAACCTCACAAGTGCGACAATAAAAAGTTTAATCACATTTCCTTAATACTGCTGTTGCGGAATTTGTACTGTTCCTACATATTTGTCACCCATGAAGGAAGTAGGGCTACCTCAGCTTCTAACTACAAATTTAACCCAGTTTAACCCAAATGTTACAGCATGAAGACATTTATTACAATGCTGTGCAAAAGCATAATCAGGCTGGATCCCAATAGATCTCTTTATTCTTACTGCATGCATACAGAGACTTTCTGAATAGGTGGTGTTTTCTGATTTCTAATCAGGAGCATCTGAAGACAGTCATCCCAAAGGTCATGCTAGACAGGGTTTATTCACTTTGTTGGCTGTCACTGGCACTAAATCATTGAGATAGGCACAGCTTGATGGCGCACACAAACGTACAGGCTGCACCGCCTCCATATTACTCTCTAGCGTCAGATCTTTCTCAAGGTGAATCTCTCAAGCGCACAAATAATGCTGCTCTTTCAACAATGCCCCCAGGTCCTTCCTGCATTCTCCCACTGAAATAATACGGTTCCACCTCCACAAGCACAGAAATGAGAACGTTTGGCATGAGAAATGGAATAGCTAGTGTCAGCTGCCTGATTAAGCTGCTTTGTAAACAGCATGGGCATATCTTTTAGAAAAAGGTTAGGATAAAAATTTGCACAGAGACTGATCTAAGATCAGGACTTTAAAAAAAGTCACCTCAACCTGCAGCTATAAAGGCTCTTTGTCATTGCCTGTAAGCACCAAGCCAAATCTCTCTCTCTCACACACATACACACACACACACAGAGTCTATACCGGCTTCCATTACCCAGCTTCCGTCTTGAACACAGAGGGCTGTTTATCATCAGCCAGATTACTTTAGCAAAGTCAGTGCTCCTGTTTGAGAAACAACAGTGAGGTGTATTATAGCACCAGCCTGCAGCTTGAGAGGGGTTTTATGATTTCTCCAGTTTGGGAGAGTGTTTTCCAGCTGAGAGGAGTTTTACTGAAAGGAATCATTCTGTAAGAAACAGCAATACTGTAGCTGATCGTGTTTTAGCCTGCATTCTTCTGATTAGTATTTACTGAAATGAAATTGATGTCATAATTCCTATATTAATAAATAAAACAAATAAGTCATACAGAAGGAGGACCTGATTGTCAGAAACAGAAATATGTCTCGGGTCATCAAGTGGCAGACTGTAGCCAGACCCAACAAAATATTTTGCTATAGGCCCAAACAGAAAAACTACTGAAGCAGCTGTTCAATGTATGAAAAAAAAAACTGGCCATGGTTCAACAACTCCAGTTTGAATGAACCTGGCTTCTGTAGCTGTTTTTCCAATCACATGCATTTATATAAATTATTTAGCTGAAGGCAGCTCATTAGAAAGGGAAGAATTTGTATGGATTTTCATAGATTTTCCATTTCATTTATCCAGTCTAATTAGTGAAGTGATGACATGGCCTGTAAAAGAAAAAAAAATGTCGATGATGAAGACAGAATATTTTACAAATATTTTTCTAAATACAAATGAATTCTCCTTGTGGCTTATTCAAAATCAATATATCTAATCTGTTCACAGGCTGTGAAGCGACTCTATGAAACAAAACATAATTATTTTATTTACAGCCATGAACTAATCACTAATGGTTAAGCATTAAAAGGTAACTGCTGTCTTTATTCAGTCATGTTAGTTGCTTATCTGGATGTGTGTATACAAAGAATTTTACGTTACTGGACCATCACAATTTTTAGTTCAATTCTCCTGAAATAGATTATTCACAAGATGCACCAGGCAAGGTGTGAAGGAGGCAGGGAGAACATAAAGGATTAGAGAAGCAGGCAGGCTGATGTAGCCGTGATTACAGTACAGGATTTTTCTATTCAGTCTATTTTTAATATTCTTATTCAGCATGAACCTCTTACATGAACACGGTGCCCTTGGTGTTCAAAGGGCCATTTAGCAAAGCAACAAGGTACAGAAGCCATCAAAGACATGAAGATCAACAACTACCAACAAGAAAATACACAAGATACAATTCCACATGTTCACACGTTCACACACACACCCACGCCCACAGAGCAGTGTCTCGGGGAGAGAACTAAGAGACAGGGCAAACACCTATGCAGCTATTGCTGCAGCACTTGCAAATACAGTTTGACAGTGTGTCCAAGACCCAGTAGTACACACTGCACCCTTATTAGAAAAGTTACAGCAAACTATTTTCATGGCTTATTTAGTTGCATTTCAGTGTGTGGACATTGTTACATTGTTACTACAGTGTACAATAAACTCAAACTTTCTCAAACTTTTTGCAGCCAGAGACCCCTGTAAGTGTAAAAATAAAATAAGCACACCCTCAGCACAGATTTTTTTTTTTTTAATGACAATAATCCAGCAATATTTTGGATATTTATTGGTTCCATATAACTTGTTACTCTTTTTTTTTTTATTAAATATTATGAAGTAATATCAACTTATCATTAGGTTTAAGTTAACATTATTCACAAGCCTGCTTGTTTTTGAATTATTGAGGTTTGGCTTATACTCATTCAATTCGCCTGACCTGTAAAACAGGCTAATAACTCTAAGAAATCAATAAATAGAATAACTTTTGATAAACTTTTGGTGGGTTGTGATTTCCACCACTGTAACAAAACAAAAAAAATCATGGACTTTGCTTCACAGACGCCGGATAAGTTTGAGAGCCGTGACAATATAAAACTGTCAACATTCCATCATGAGCATCCTGCTAGCTAACAAACATCATTAATGTGCTCCTTTAATTGGTGTTTCAGAGATTTCTGTACATGTTATGCTTACCAATATGATAGTATAACAGGAAAATAATGGCAAAAATAGTTTTGGAGATATTCTTGTTCTCATTTTATAGTTTGTCACTGCTGGGAAAACTATATATATTTTTTAATGAGTCATCCTATACTCATCTTGTGTTAGACATGTTTGTTAAATGCCCTCCAGGGGAAGGGGCTTTCAGCAAACATGGGTCATCGGTGCATTTTTGACTGCGTGTCATTCCCACCGCCGTTTCCTTTCTTTCTGCTATGAAAAGAGCTAATCTCCTTGTCTCAGGTGAAGTGCTGACCAATATCCAGCCTTCTGTTCTTTTCAGATCACACTTTATTAAGCAAACAAAATTGGCAATTTCTCCAGTGTTACAAGACTTAAACTGAACAAATTTAAAGCATAAACAGTAATGAAATGGCTTAAATCAGCAATGAATCCACACTGAATTTGATAATGAGTCAACACACACACACACACAAACACACAGTACACCAGACTCAGACACGCTCTGAATAACGCATGGGCTTAACACAAACTGACATCATTATGCTGCATAATGCAGGTCTTTTAAGCAGAATTGAACATCTGATAGAGCACACATTGTTGTCCATTGGGCCACTTGCTCTTTCACACACACACACATATGCACAGACACACACATGTAGGCCACCACCACACAAACACACCTAGAAAGATTCCATCTAATAGCTGGCTGCATGGTCACTGTGTATCTGGCCTAACAGAAGCATTTTCCATCACAGCTGTCAGAGATAAACGTGAGAGAAGGCATGGGCGGGGGGAGAGGGTGTGAGCGCGGAAAGTCTGCCGTTCAACATCAGCAGGAAGATGAACAGAAATGCCATTACTGGAAGGAGGTAGCGGAGGCGGAAAAGGTAGGAGAAAATACAGGCTGACAACACTACTCCAACATGAAAGAAAAGTTAGGCAACCTACAGCATCTAGTTTGAAAATGGAATCAGTTCAAGGGCAAAAAAAGTCAAGAGCACAAGACGTCCATGATCAGATCCCTCATTATATCAAATGTTCTGTTTAAAAAATGAATGTCACACTCAGAGTGGAGGATTTACTTTAGCAAAGCCCAGTTTTACAGAAAGAATACAGAGTACAGCAAGCATAAGTCTAGTGCTAACACTCACAATGAATTGGGATACAAAAAAGATATTACACTAGTGATATAGGTAATTAGATTTGTGTTAAATCTAATTACCTAATCACTAGGCATGTTAAGTAACCCCTGAACTAAAAAAAAAAAAACACTTTGATGGTTGCTTCCTATTACTGTATATAGTAAAATTGGGATTTGGGTCAAATGCCAATGTGCTACATTTTCATTTTTCTAAATAATCAAAAACAACAAAAATATGGAAAGGTTAAAGGGGGGTGGGGAGTTTTCAAGTCAAGTGTCTTTATTGTCATTTCAACCATATACAGCTAGTTAGTACACAGTGAAACCAAACAACGTTCCTCCAGGACCAAGGTACATCAAACAACACAGAACGACAAGAGACTACATATTTTTTTTACATAATGTGCACGTGCAGACATGTGTAGACAGCACAAGACAGTACAATGACTACCAAAACAGGACGATAGGCACAGTAAGAGACAGTGCAGTGCCGACTAGTACTGTGCAAGGTTAATACTTATGCCAGGCACTGTACGTAACTTTCAGCTCCAGTGTGTGCATATTCTCAAAATAATGGAATGCTGTGTCTTTATACATATTTAAGCCTGAGGTGGACCTGGCCAAACCCAAACGTTTGGGGTTTTTTGTTTGTTTATTTGTTTTTGTTTTATGAACATTATCGTTACCATCACAGACATTCCATAACATTAAAAGCAACAGTAAACAGTTATGTCATTGTGTCATTCATTAAAATCGTAAAATTGTGTCATTCATTAATAAATAAAAAAATTGAAATCATTGGCAAATCACTGCGGTATAAGAGTGAATGTCTGGGACCATGCTGTCATATGAAAATAATTCACTCTGCAATGGTAACAGCACTCAGCTTCACCAGAAAGTCTTCAGTTTCTCCATAACATGCTCAGTAAAAAGCTGCATTTCTTTTGTCTTAGTAACTCGAAGAAAGAGGGGAAGAAAAGAGGCTGGTGAAGAAATGACGGTTTATAGCTGCTATAACATAAGTGATAACAGGAACTAACTTGTCTCACGGACATTCCATAGCATTAAATGTAACTCTAAATGGTTAAAAAGCATGTGTTTTTATATTAACTAGAAATTGCAATCGTTGGCAAATCACTGAAGTTGTTACCACTTTGCTTCACGTTGGGCCATATCACACTACCCCATTGTGGATTATTTTTCTATAACAGTACACCCCGATGTGTTTTATCTCTTACATATTGTCCATGCTGATATATCACTATCACATGATCAGGTGATGCAATTTTCAGTGTTGATATTATCACATATCATATGAATATCATATGACATATATCATATGTCATATGGACAGCATAATGAATAACGAACCAGGGATGTTTCTGTGGGTCCTCCAGCAACAGTTTGGCCAATCGCTAGTCCGTCTGTCAACACCTTTGGCAAAGCCTGAAGGCGAGGTCCCAGTGCAATCTCTCTCTCTCTCTCTCTCTCTCTCTCTCTCACAAACACACACACACACAAAGGGACTGGCAATCGATCAGCCGAATCTTAAAGGCCAGCAAAGCACAATAAGCTGATAATAATTGTTTGTGTGAACAAGTGAGAGGTAGAGGGAGCTAATAGAGGCAGCCAACATGTTTTACTCTATAAATCAATTGATGATGTACTGACACTTTCTCTGTTCAAAGGCGTTCCATTTTCTTCACACATTGTTAAACATCAGGTTGATCCAATGTGCTTTTAGCATGAACAACACAACCAGATGCTGACTTCAATGCCCTTCAGAGCAAAAACTTCCCCATGAACCTCCCTCACACCACATGGCCCTGTCCTGCCCATCGAATTCCTACTGTTTCTCCTTCCTGTGAGTTACTGCAGCTTCTCCACCTCTCTGTCATGCAGCTAAGAGCAGCACAGTGGTCAGATGAGATCATCGGCCTCGACTGAGCCTTTTGTTACTATAAAGGCTTCAGTTCATTGGCAGTATATGATTAAACAGGATTTTTTTTATTCGTAGACACAATCATCACTTTCCAGTGCCAATAATAACAGGGCAAGAGGATTCATTTTTTTATTGTAAGAAAGCATCTAAAATAACACTTCAGCGTAGTTCTGTCATGATTGCTTGATTATTTTTTGAGTCCTCTGAACAGCTTTCAGGAATAATAATATGCTAGTGCACTACCCATTAACAGCAGCCCTGCTGGCTATATTGATTGCTGCTAGTAGAAACACTGTGAAGTAAAATGTTTGCAGTCAATTACGGAGAAAATGACAGAGATAGAAATAGACAATGTGTGTATGTGTTCGGAGGGCAAATTTAAACAGATAAGAAAAAGACTCAAATAATCAACAATATATTGGCGCCCATTAAGAAGGGACAACTAATTTTATTGTATAAAATAAGTATGATTCAAATTTTCCAAACTAAGAATTTGAGAAAGAAAGTAAGTTTGTTTAAATAATGGTATTTTCTTTAAAACTGTATGTGGCAGATATATTGACACCCCTAAAGAATATTTCTGATAACAAACTTGTTCATTCACTCAGAGTTCATGTTTTCTGACCGTGTTTTGACCCTCGACACAATTTGGATTGTTGGATTAGCCTGAATAAACACTAAACTGAGTTCACACACTTGCATCCTGCTTCAACTTAACCATGTTACAACACTAAATTCTAAACACAGTTTACAGCCATTTACTCTCATTTCAAGCTCACTACACACTTTTTTTTGCAAAGCACTTCACTGTTCTTGACCTCTGAATACAAGTGTAATGACACCCTCATGACATATTTTGGGAAAAAATGATACCTAGCACAAATGCCAACATTTGTAAATCAGTGAAAGGACCATGACCAGGACAAAGATTGAAGAGATTTTCTCTACACTTCACTACCATTCACAGTAATCAATATTGACTAAGTTTCATTTGCCTGAAAGAAAGGCATACATTTGTCTAAAGGACACCAGAGACTCTGCTAAAATATGTTTTCATTCCTGTGGCTGATAGAAAGAAAGAAGAATGAAAAGAGCATGCCTTCAGAGAGTCTCTTACAGATTGGAAGGAGTGTTTAAGTTCTCTTTTAATCTATTTGATCTTATTGTACCGTTTTACTGTTGTTCATCTATTTAATCTGTTTTCAAGAAAACTGCTCTTGCTGGATCTGTTCCTTGAATAAACGTGAATAAAGCATCACCATCCTCGACAGAACCATGCTCGCCATGGAGTCCTTCAGGTTCCTGGGAACTACAGTCACCAGGAACTTGAAGTGGGACAGTAACATCACCTCCATCACTAAAAGAGCCCAGGAGAGGATGTACTTCCTGTGCCAGCTGAAGAAGTTCAATCTGCCACAGGAGCTGATGGTCCAGTTCTACATAGCCATCAAAGAGTCTGTCGTCACCACCTCCATCACAGTCTGGTGCAGCTCAGCCACCAAACATGGCTTTCACAAACTATAGCGCATCATCACGTCTGCAGAAAAGACTATTGATGTAAAGCTGCCTGCCCTGTTGGATCTGCACACCTCCAGCACTAGGAAGTGTGCAGAGAAAATTATCACTGACCCATCACACCCCTGCCATCACCTGTTCCAGCTCCTTCCCTCAGGCAGGCGCTTCAGCCGACTGAGGATTAAAACAGCCAGAGTGCAGAAAAGTGTCTTCCCACACGCCAGCACACTCATAAACAATTGAACCTAAGAACTGCACAAAACTGTAAAATTTTGACCTCAACTGTAGTTACGTTTAATGTTGTGAAATGACCACAAAAACAGTTTTGTTCCTGTTATCACTTATAGCAGCTATAGACAGTTCTTTTTTCTCTCTCTTGAGGTTAATAAGACAAAAAAAATGCGGTGTGTTATGGTACCTAGAACCTGGAAAGTGTAAACTCCTGTCTTGAAGACTCTCCTGTGGCAAAAAAAAAAAACTTACTGACTGTTAGAAAGAACTGACACTGAAGTCTCCTTCCATAAATGTTGCATAAACATCTCCTAACAGAAAACTTCACCATATCAACCATTATATGTTTTTTTAAATAACACACTTAAAAAAATCTGTTTATTATAAGCCTAAGATTATGTGGAGTGTCCACCCATACAGGTCGCTATGAATTAGCTGTTACCATAGGAACAATAACATATCAGACTGAGCACATTAATATGAAGCCATTGGTTATGTTACAGCCGAAACTTAATTAATCTACACCTTATGACCTGAGAATTCAACACCACTGTTGTATAAAGAAAATTAAGCAACACTTAGAATTCAACAGCGCTGAATGAAGGTGTAGTGAGTAACATCAAGAGTGGAGATGGAGTGGACTCCTTCTTCCCCTCCCTCCCTCCCTACCTCCTGTATTGCTCCTCTCTCTGTGTTACTGATGTGGATGGAGTGGTCCTGCTGAATAGCTGTAATTAGGAGACATGTAGCACAACTTCACTGAAGACCCCAGTAACACATCACAGGAAGTTCCAGCAAAGTGGAGAAAGAAGCAGACGGCGAGAGAAACAGATACGATAAGATAGGCAGAAGTGCTATAAAAAAAAACATGTGAATCCCTCAGAGGAGCCCTGTGAGTAAAGTTTGGTGAAAAAGGACACTCTAAATCATTCTTGTCATCATCATTATATTATTTTCTTATCCCTATCTTAGCCTTCAGAAATAATAATATGATAATCTGCTCCAAACATTAACAGCATCCCCACAGGTCATACTGATTGATGTTTCTGGTTTGGAAGAACGAAGACTAAGCCAAGGAGAAGGTTATTTATTAGAGCAGGCTGCCAAAAGTCGTTACAAAGAAATGGTTCATAAATGAACCTCTTTTCCCAAGTGTGAATTCAAAAGATGAGGAATACAAAATGTGAGAAAACAACAGGAATGTATTTATAAGATAATGGATGATAACAGGAGGTACAGAGGAGTACGAGGGTAAAATTAGGGGGTTCAGGAAATCTGGACAAAGTAAAACAATAGTGTTAGGCTCCCTCAAAAATATTGAAGCTTCTGAGTGGCAGAAACAGAAAGTGTTCACCCTATTGTCGGGAGAGATTATTCAAATCCTGACAATGCCACAGCCTTCCATGCCAGTTTGACCATGCTCTCTCTCCCCTGTCAATCCCAGCAAGACCAGCCAAATGGAAACTGACATATGTAGAAGAGGGCGGATAGCGCTTAGTGTGTTACGCTGCCCTGTGATGCCGCATGAGCAGCAGTTTTAAAAGATGTGGAGGTTGGCTTCACGTGTCTCTGAGGAAGGCTGTGTCAGCCTTCACCCTCCCAGGTTGGTAGCTGTCTTGTGATGGGGAGTTAGGTAGTGGGTAGGAATTGGCAAGACCAAATTGGGGAGAAAGTGGTGGGAAAATCCAAAATAAGACAAGAACAATGACACTTAAGTGGTATCCAACCCAGCTGTAGCATTCCTGATCGAATTAATCAGCTAATTAACAGCCCTTCCCAGTTTTAGAGAAGGAAAGATTATTCCAGGATAAGGGTTGGTAAGCACTGGAATATTGGAAGAAGGAGAAGGTATCTACTTTATAATGTAGAGTTTTATGTATCCGAAGCCTGTCCTGAGAATACTGGCTGTGAGACTGGAATACACCAGCCCATCACAGAGCATCATGCACACACATTCACACATAGACACAATTAACATTCAATCCACCTAGTGACATTTTTAGAAACTGGAGAACCCAGAGGAAACCCACATGGACACGGAAAACATAGGAAACTCCACATTGGCAGTAACCTAAACTCAGGATCCAACTGGGAAGTTTTGAGGCATTTTTTTAATGAAAAAAAAAATTACTTCCAGGTTGCAGGTTTGCTGTCAGATCCAGTAAAGCAGTAACTTTCTGAAGAAACCTGCACTGTATTGTATCTCATTCAAAAAGCAGTCAGGCCAGAAATGAAATGTACACAATTCTCGTCTTAACCAAATAGGTTCCATCAGCCATGACAGGTTTGTTATACAAAGTTTGCTTCTCTGGTTTTGCACTGGAGCATTTAGGCAAGAGTTGTCTCCTTTTTATTTTCTATTTTTTGTAATAGCTGTTGTTTCTTTTGCCTAAATGGGCTGCTTCGACAAAATTTTAATTCGTCTCGTCTTCATGTGAATAATGTGCCAATGTTTTGCGAGTTTAATCAAGACTTTGTTTACAGTTAAATAAGAAACCTTATGTGAGATGCACTCAGAAGTTTTACTTGTTTCATTTTTTTTTTATAATTAACATAATTGGAAGGCTATTGATTTCTTCAGATTGGGTTATTCTGAGAAGCTAGATGAGCAGTGTTATTATGCCACAAAATTTCCAACACTAATGTGAATTTATTATTCTTTTAGCACATTTGGCTGTAATTCTGATTGGCAGGATTGCAAAAAAAAATCAAAACAAAAATAAAACAACAGTTGTTTTCAGCTGTGATTTCTGAAATAGAGAAAAAAAAAGATAAAGATTAAAATGGTAGTGGAATGAATAATTGGGTTAATTAAATAATCAACCATCCTGTAATAGAGTGTTTTATATCTACAGTTTATAATATTTTAGGATAGTAATAATAATTATAAAATCTTTAATATATCATCTTTCAGACATAAAATGCAAACATTCAAACACAACATGAGCAGAGGTAATAAGAAGATATAAATATAAAAAGAAGATAAAATAAGAAGATAAAAACAAATTATTTTTTTTAAAAAAACAAGAATAAGCAGAAATAAAAACAGATGAATTAATAACAATAGGGATTGTAAAAGAAAAACAAAAATGAGATTAAATAAAAACAGTAGAAGCACAATGGGCTCCTGGGCTCGATCCAGAGTTCAGGCTACTGTCTGCATGGAGTTTCTCATGTTCTCCCTGTGTCCTTGTTGGTTTCATTTGGATTCTCTGGTTTCCTCCCACCGCCAAAATAATGCCATCAGGTGGACTGGCTATGCTGAATTGCCCCTAGGTGTGAATGTGTGTGTATGGTGTCCTGTGATGAACTGGAGGGTGTATTCCCACCTCACATCCAGCGTTCCTGGGATAGTTTCTGAATCCAATGACCAGGATAAAGCGGTTGAATGAAAAATAAAAAAAAAATCATAAAAAATAAATGAGTGTATAAAAATATTTCTTTAGCTGTTTTTTAACATGATGTACTACAGTTGCCAGTTCTCGATTTGCTAAACCATTCCATATAGAGCTGCGTTGAAAAAGAGAAGTCTGTATTTTATGGTGTCCATAAAAGGTTTCCACCACATCTGATCTGAGACTGATCTCTCTCCCTCCCTCCCTCTCTCCCTCTCTCTCTCTCTCTCTCTCTCTCTCCACTCAAATAATTTCCAGCCAGAGCCAATGGTGTGTGCTCCTGCTGCATTTCCCAGCAGTGTTTACCATGCAGACAGGTGAAATAAGCATTGACTCAAAGTGTCTACCTGCATTTGTCTAGCTGGTGATTAGCACTGGCAGACAAACAGAACCTTTCAGTGTTCCACCTGAAACAGACCACAACCGCACCATCACCCACCATGAAGCTGCAGGGATGAGAGAATGAAAAGGCAGAAGGAGTTGTGGGTGTGGTACATGGTTAAAAAAAGGGGGTCTGGTGAATTTAATATTTAATATGACAAAAAAAATAAAGAGACAAGGAAGTGTCAGTGCAGAAATACATGACTTCCTTAAATGTAAATGTGATGTGTTAAGACACCCACTCCGGATACTGGCATGTGTCCATGCTCTAACTCACACCCTATTTCCGTTCTCTGTGATTTCCACCAAACAATGAGGCTCGCTGTTGTTAACTCTCCTCCTCTCGTTCCCAGGATTCCTCAGGACAATCGTTCACGTGGCAGAAGGGTGGTGCACTCTTCTCCGGAGTTAACGCCATGCTGCTCTGTACAAGCATTAAAAATTCATTCATTGTTTACTTGTCATTTGGCCACCCACTCCGCAAAGCAGGGGCTGGGGCGAGCTGATTAACAGCGCTGACTGAACGAACCAAATTAATCCCATCTGCAGGAGACTACAGTCACCGCAGAGCTACTTATGCAAAGCAAAAAAACAGTCCCTTAAACAGTGGTCCAAGTGTCAGTTGGGCCATCAAATTGCACTACAGTTTGTGATCAGGATTGTACATAAATAAGAGAATTTTTTAAAAAAAAAAAAGACAATTTGAATGAATGAATGAATGAATGAATGTTTTTATTCACCAAATACATGGTGTACAAGGTATTTCTTCTGGTGCAATGTCACATTTAGCAAGGACAGAACAGTAACTAAATTATACAATACAGTACAATACAATACAATACAATACAATGCAATACAATACATCCCCGGAAAGAGAGTGCAAAAGATTTAATCTAATATGAAGGATACTGAGCTTTCTTCATATCTGACTGCCTGTATTAAAGTAAAAATCTCCCACTAACCATAATGTTTTTGTCCTCTACTCTAAGACACATCAGTGAAATAAAAACACATTTCTCTGTCCATTGATCCTTAAACATTCTGTTTTTGTCAAGATGCACCTTTCTGACCTCTATATCTCTCTCTGACCTGATGAGCTGCCTTCAGCTAAATAATTTACATAAATGCATCCGACTGGATAAACTGCAACCAAGGGTCAACTACAGAAGCTGAGCTGGTAAATGTTGAAAGAAAAAAACTAGAGTCGCTGAACTACGGCCAGTTTGTTTATACACCATATTGTTCGGCTCTGCTTCAGAACTGCTGAAAACAGAATTCTGTCAAATGTAATACGGCCATGATTAGAACAGATTTCAAAGGACCTTTGAAAGGGTGCTGAATCGTAGATCAGTCCTCAGTCAAGCAGGGATTTTATAGATGGGAAACATTTAGCTCTATTGCTGCTGTCACTAACTGTGGACCTCCAACAAGGACAAACGCAAGAGCTCACTGTTGAGTCATGACAAAAAAAGGTGACAGCTAGTGATCTGCAGCACACTTCATTTCAACTCAGTTTTATCTGTGGATAAACAATAACAATAGATCTTATCACGAAGCAGCTTTACAGAAATATAGACGTAGATTTAGATTCCTAAAGAGCAAGCTGGTGGTGACGGTGGCAAGAAGAACTCCCTGAGAACGACATGAGGAAGAAACCTGGAGAGGAACCAGACAACTCATGATGTTGACAAGAGAATTTGGGGTTCTAGTTCATTTTCCACTAACTTGAGTGTCTGCATCATCATCATCATGTTCAATCAGGAAAAAGTGTTGGTTAACGTTGTTCCTTTATCTGATCAGCCATTTGGTGATCCTGCTTCAACAAGTTCAGCTTAAACAGGCTCCAACAAATTTCCCAGGAAAAAGCTTGTGGACAAAGGCTTTTGAAATCTAGTAATAATAACTGCAATAAGAATAAAACATCAACATTTAAGATTATCCTAATTTCAAAAATGGCCAAACAAAAATAACATTGTAAGGATGTGATTAATGCGCTGAAATTCTTGTGAAGTCGGACGTCCTTCGATTCAGTTCATTTGTGCTATGTTGGTGCTATAAAAATCATTATTTGCTTTGTATCACTTTTGAGAAATTTACCAGCACAAACAATAAACCAGTTTGTTTTCTGTGATAGAGATGTGGGTTTTTTTTCATACTGAGTATGAGTGTGGTACTTGATCGATTAACCTCCATAGTATCAAGCCATCATGGGCATCATGGAACATTTTATTTAGCTCTTTTTATGTTGGTTGCTGCAGTGTGCTGCTAGCATTGAACTCCTGGTGCTGAGATTTATGTTTAGAAACTGGAGAACCCAGAGGAAACCCACATGGACACAGGGAAAACATATGAAACTCCACATTGGCAGTAACCTAAACCTATAAGACGTTATAGCATTTAAAGGGCATTAATAAAGAGCATGAGGGCGGCCAACCTGAGAGCACACAGAGTGTGGTCACTAAAACTGGGTACAAAAGTGCCCTGAAATCCACCTTGACTCACAAGCAAAGTGTAGACAGTGGCAAGCGAGGGGAAAGGAAGCATGTGTGCCTCAGTGCTCGCAGAACTGAAGTACTCTCACGAGTGACAGTTTATCTGAACACTTGCTTCACTGCTCCACACTCAGAAATAACTTTGTGTGTGCCTTCACACTCTCTATTAAAGGTACATGTTTTATCAGGTATGGTAGGAAGATGCTGTAGCTCCTCTACTTTATATTTTTGCAGAGCACAGTTTGCAGTCTGCTTTGCTTTGAACATTAATTGTGAAATACTGTATGTCCAGATTGCTGTCATTTTGTTGTCTGTTCATTAGCACAACACCATACACTAGGATTATGTCACATAGTGTCACGTGGTATCAGAGAATGTTTCACAAGTATGAGTGTATCAGACCAGTATCGGTATCAGTGCATCTCTAATCTGTGTGTATGTTGTTGTACGTTGTGTGATGGAGTGCTAATAACCAGTCATCAGCAAGCAGTGGTACAAGCACCACCCACAAGTACTATTAGTTCCTTGACAGTTGCAGATAATAGTACCTAAGGCTAGCGTTAGCATGCAGTGGAATTGAGAAAGAAATACTGAACAAGACTGGAATAGGTAGAAGGTTCATATAGTACCATTCACTCTGCTTGAAGATAGATAGATAGATAGATAGATAGATAGATAGATAGATAGATAGATAGATAGATAGACTTCAGGAGCACTGATTGAAATACATTCTGTGGCAAAAGTAAAAACTATGGGAAATATAGACATTGTTTATTTGGAGTACAACAGCACTTAAAGAAAGTGGGGTCACACACAATGACAGGACTACTGAGTGGCACAAACCAAAGAAATTTCTAATTTCAAAACAGCAAAGTTAGAGTCTTGACCTCAATCACTTTGAAAAGTTGTGACATGATGTGAGTCTTATACAGAGGATTGGCCCAAAATACCACTTGACCGCTGTGCAGAACTGATCAGCAGCTACAGAAAGCATTTGATTGAGGTCATTGGCAACAAAGAAGCTTCCACTTATTACTACACAGAAAAGTTCACATAATCATTCCATTACTAACTTGGTTTGAGAAAGACGTAGTGTAAAATACTGTGCATATCATCTGTTGAACACAACTGCCTGTTTATTATTTTGAAGTATACCACATCATTGTTGAATTCTTGACTCTGATTGGTCCAAAGGTGTTGACTGATTTTTTTTTTTATCAGCTGTGTCACTAGTATCCACTGCAAGGCAAATCATAGGTTTATAGTAGCCTAATGCACTTATTCTACATGATTGTTTCTATAACAGCTAATTCATAGATCTACATAAAGCCTAATCTAAGCCTAATAATAAAAACCAGATTAAAAATACATGTTGTTATTTAACAAAGAATAATATATAATCATTGATTTGGTGAAGGTTTCTGTAAGGAGACATTTATTTAACATTTTTGGAAGGAGTCTCCAGTGTCAGCTTTCTAAGTCAGAGGTTGCAAAGTTCTCTAAAGCTTTTCAATCCAGTTTTTTTTTTTTTATCAAGTCTTCAGTACAGAGGAGATTTGTTTTCTCGGTAACAAGCTGCATTTTGTTTGTTTGTTTGTTTTATTAACTTCAAGAGAAATTGAGGGAACGACTGTTTATAGGATAACAGGAAATACCTTGTTTCACAGATGTTCCACAACATTAAATGTAACTGTAACTTTTTTTTTTTTTTTTTTAAAGTATGACATTGTGTCCTTTTTTAATTACTAAAGAATGAAAATCATTGGCAAACTGCAGTGGTATAAGAGGAATAAATCACTTCAGGACAGGCTGGAAGGAAAATAATCATTTACATTTATGGCATTTGGCAGATGCCCTTTTCCAGAGCGACTTACAATTATCTCATTTATACAACTGAGCAGTTGAGGATTAAGGGCCTTGCTCAGGGGCACATCAGTGGCAGCTTGGCGGTACTGGGATTTGAACTCTCAACCTTCCAATCAGGAGTCCAATGTCTTAAAACACTGAGCTACCACTTCCCTTCAAAACAAATTTAAGACCTAGTCGGCACCTAGTCGAACCTGTGCAGGGAGACCCCAGTGGATTTCCAGTCCATTTGTACTCTAATCAACTTCTTAATGTTAGATAAGAAGTAACAGTAACAGTGTAGGATCTGAAGCGAACAGGCAAGGAAAGCAAAGAAGCCATAAAACTAGGAATCCTGCTCCCAAACTTTGCAGACCCAAGTTAATTACTTCTTGTTTACTGATTGCTGGATTTCAACTGTCCTGTGAACAATCAGCAACTGACAGAACATCCCTGACCAGAGGATGAACCCTCTCAGCCAAGAAAAACCTCTGTCAGATTTATTGATCTAGGCCGTTGGCCAAGACCAGATGGCTCACCCAACACGATGGTAAAACTGCAGAAAGGGTGGGGTGGGGGGGGTGGGGGGGGGACTCAGTACGATGTATTACATGCATGTTACCAAATTCCTTACCGAAGTTCTAACTTAACCTTGTGCAAAGCTTGGAAAGCACCTAACTCAGAGACCACAATGTTAATTAGTGTCAGAGGAGGAGAATACAGTTTACACCCTGCCCCAAGATCCTGCTGATTGGAGAAAGCACTTTGGGGTCAGCCCAACTAGAAAGGGTTAAAACCCCCTGACACAAAGGAAACTCTGAGTCTCATCCACCATCTTTGCAAGAGTCTCATCCAACACATCTCTACAAGAGTCTCATCTAACCCATCTCTACAAGAGTCCCATCTTACACATCAAGAATCCATCAACATCTTCAAGAAGTTCTCTTCAACTAACAGCTCAAGACAGTCTCCATCCCTATCTGAAAGAAGTCTCATCAACCAAGAGCTTTAGAAGTTCATCACGAGATGATCACGCTTGCTCTGAGACTCCGCATCCAGACTGGTTCCTGCAAAGCCTCCAATTCTCGCCTTCGCACCGCTGTGAACCACTCATCAAAGTTTTGCAATCCGCCTACGAGACTCCGCCAGGTTCGTGCCTCACTCTGTTTATCTTCCCCATTGGTCTTTCGAGACGCTACATAAGGCCAACCAGACTGCGAGACCAATCAACATAACCGGAAACTCCTTCCAAACAACAATGCAACGAGGGAATCCCTGGCAACACAAACGCAAGTATAGTACCTCCAGATTCTCGCTGAACTGGTGCAGTTAATACAAGTTTAAAGCCCTTCTAAA
>CM075006.1:8935100-8945583 GCA_037576675.1 Pangasius sanitwongsei
CTAACCTCACACCCCCTATATTTAGATTCTCAATATCAGATATATATATATATATATATATATATATATATATATATATATATATATATATATATATGGAACATATTAGGTGCACAGTTCCTGACTGTAGTCCCTCTGTTGCTGTATGCACCACCCCAAAAACAAAAAGGGACCATCACAGGACCACCACTGAACAGATATTATTATAGTTGGTTGATCATTCTCGTACTTTCTCCTCATTTGAGTAGAGAATTTGAACTGTGTGTTGATTATTTTACACAATCAATGGAGGGTCCAATAATTCTGGAGTGCTCTATTAGCAACACATGACCTGCTGTCAGTATTTGTGCTACATGGCAGGTTCTCCTAATCACAGGGCTAATTACTGTAGGTACAAAGTAGGCATACCTAATAAAGTGGTAACTCAACATAGGTCAGACAATTGGATGTTGCCCTCTTTTGGTCAAGCCCTGTTACTACAATGCATAAAGTCGACCCTTAAAAAAAAAAAAAAAAAACCAATTATACAAACTACTATAAAGATATATTATTCGTTTTAATCAAATACAATGACTAAAAATTGAAATATTACAACCAACACATAATAAAGTTGTTATAATAGTGAGCAAAAAAAAATATATATATATTTACAGAAATACATTTTCATGGCTTAATAACATGGTTCAAATACAGAAAACATGCATTTTAAGAACAGCACTTGACACTTCTTTTAAAATAATGATCAAAAACCTAGAAATATTATTAATAAAATACAGCGTAACACTTATTCGTATTAACAACATATTCGTATGTTTTATTACATCGAGGTTCTATTGTTTTCAACTCTCTAAAACTGCACTAAGAAAACTTCCAAGCATGCTCGCTCATTAACCACATGCCTTACAGAACAGACTTTATTTTATTACATGAGGAGATATATAATATTAACTACAAATATTTACATATTTGATAGATTACAGATGAGCTCTTCAGCTCACTTCAGAAACCTCTCAAGCTTCTCCGAGCTCACAGTAGGCATCAAAGCGACTTCAAAGAAAACCCTGTCGGAAAAAAAAAAGAAGCTGGATGTTAAACAACGTGGGGGGAAAATCCACACCGACATGCCAACTGTCATCTGCACTATCAAATATGAATGAACTGCTGTGCTAGTCAAACATCTGCAGGAGACATGGGAACACTAATTATAAATTAATCTGAAGGTGGTGCTGTTTTTTTTTTTGTTTTTTTTTTTAATTGTTGGAGCGCTGTAATTCTAATTATACCACAGTGCTGTTGAATTCTCAACTCTGACCGGTCAGATGGACTTTATTTTATAATACCAGCAGCTCTGATAATAAAGCCAGCTGCACTAGCGCTCATTAATATGACCCTAATATGTTATCATTTCTATAAAAATCAACTTAGACAGGGATTTATATGGTGGATGCTTAAGAAAACTGTGTTATTTAACAAAGAATAATGTATCACTGATATGATGAAGCATTCTGGTAAGGAGACATTTATTTAACATTTATGGAAGGAGTCTCCAGTGTCAGCGCTTTGTAAAAGTCAGTAAGTTTATAGCTGCTATAATATCGGTGATGACAGGAATTAACTTGTCTAGCAGACTGCTTATAGGGTTAAAAAGCACAGTGAAATTTTAATTTTAATTTTAAACATTGTAATCGCTGGCAAGCTGCTGTGGTATAAGAGGAATAAAACACTTCAGGACATGCTGTTATTGAAACATAATGCCTTATGGGGTGGTGAGAGTAACTCAGGCCACACCAGGTGTATTTCATACTTCACACCACATATTGGATTATTTTCTTATAACAGAATGCCCCAAAGGGTTTAAAATGTCATACAACCAACATAACTGATTGATGTGCATCAACAAATTAATAGTCATCATATACGCATCTGCAAGTTACTTGATTAAAGCTACTAAAGTAAACAATGAACTATCATAGACCATATATTTTAACCTTGTCCATCTTAATTTTTCGCCGATGAAGTAAAACCCAAAATACTGTAAACACATTGCAACTAGCAGAATATTAAAGACAGCTTCCTGGCCCAAAAGTGGCATTCAGTTTCCTTTAACCTACAGTGTAGTGCTAGTTCTACGAGTTAGAGCACTAGAATAAATGACGGAATGTGCAGTCATGGACAGAACGCTGAGAGGCCTGGCTGAGTGAGCTTACTTGTGAGAGTATTTGCTGCGGACGGTCGCGAGCTTGCTGTCTGACGGACTGTTCAGCATGTGCTGGAGCTCTCGAGCCACGGGCGCCAGATCCTCCACGCTGTAGCCCGAGTGGAACTGCAGAGACGGCGTCTGAGACAGAGACGGCATACACGTCAACAAGGCTTTCAGGACCAGGAGTCGTAAAGGAGGTTAGAGGACCAAGAGATATACTGCAAGCTTTCATGGGTTCATTTTGCGAACATACAAAAGGTACTGAGCGTACAGGCTATAAAAATGCATAAGGTAGTGTCATGTATGAATATTATTTTGTCTTATACAACAGCGCTGTTGAATTCTTGAGTCTGCTTGGTCAGATGTTGATTAATTTTCTATAACAGCATTTTTGACAATAGGTCAGGCTGCAGGACAAACCACAGGTTTATATTAATGCACTTGTTCTATTATGATATCGTTTCTATAGTAACAACCTATACAAGAACTAGTATAACGGACACTCCACATAAATTTTAAAAAAAAAAAAAAAAAAACACGTATGATCGTTGATATGGTCAAGTTTTCTGTGAGCAGATGTTTAACGTTTTTGGAAGGAGTCTCCAGCGTCACTGCTTTGTAAAACTCAGCGGTCAAGCTGTAACTACGTTTTCCAACACAGGGGGCTTTGCACTTTCTGTTTTCATGACAAGCTGTGGGTTTTTTGTCTTATTAAAATCAAGAAAGAGAAAAACAGGCGGTGCAGGAATGATTGTTTACAGCTGTTACAACATCAGTGATAACGGGAACTAACTACTTTCATGGACGTTCCACGACATTTAACATAACTATAAACTGATAAAATACACAGTGTGCAAGTCTTACATTAATAAATTGCATGAATTCACAGCGAAAAAATAATATGCATGTAACACCATATCCCAGTTCAGCCTAGCATCTGATACCAGTACTCAGAATCAGATAAATGCATCCTTACTACTAAAATGGGCTTTTAAGTACTGATTGAGTGTGCCTGTCTCAAATTCCACCCCAAAGGCATGCAAAAAAACAAGCAAACTTCAACATTAGCGTGTTGGATAACATAAGGCCAGACCATTGGCTAAACCGTTGTAGTAACACTGCACCACTGAGCCAGAGGAAATAACACTACCTTCTTCATTACAATTGTGTGAATGACCAGAAGGAAAATATTTTATCAGTGTGTGATGTTTAGAATCAGCATCATTTTATATCACCGTGGAAAAAAAAAACTGTGTACATAAATAAGCTCAAACACAGCCATGGAAAGACTCGAGCACTAGGAATGACACACAAGTTGCACTAATGCCTTGCCATGAGCAGTAATTTGAGAGCAAACAGCCCTTATTTACATGTTATATGCATATGGAACAATGATTTATCACATGTAGTTCACATGAAACACAGTGCGTGTGGGCGTAGGACAGAACAGGACTAACACGACCACAAGTCAGTAACTTTTACAGTCACTGTCTGAAAAAAAAAAAAATGAATATACACTGGAGTATAACAAAATAAAACTCCTAATGGGAGATAAACGTCAGCATTGTGTAGAAAACAGCAGTCAGTTGTCATGTGTCAAAATCTGGAATGTGGAAGACACTTCACAAATGCGGGAATGTATGAGGATTTGCAGAAGGTAATAGCTGAGACAGAGAAGTGAATGATATCTTTCTTCTCCCCATCACCTCGTTTTGCTGCATGGTACAACTTGATTCTGCTAGCATCACAGCATTGTTCTTCAAATAATACAGCTTTATTGTAGTAGAAGTAGTACAAGATCTCAAATTTCATTCATTGTTATTCATATGAATTTTTTTTTTTTTTTTTTTTTACACACATAGGATCCAAAATCTTATCTTAAGGACAGTATGCAGTAGAATACAGTCACCAAAGATGGACACGGAGGGAACAACAGGAAAGAAGTAGCCTTGAAATTTGCATCAAACAACCACTGAAAACAAATTACATCCTGCTCCATAATTTTGCATTTTTTATTACTATTATTACTACTACAGCTAATACTGTTAATGATGTAATTATTATGGATGATGATTTAACTGCACATCATTACGCTTAAAATGTCCTGCTCAGATTTTAGGTTCCGAGCAGATGTGCGTTTGATCCCAGAGATGAGCTAAAGATAAAACTGATGAATAGTGACTTAATGAATATGGTTTGATGAGTGCGTTTTAGAAAGGGAGATAACAAGGATTCTGACACTGTGGTGTGTGTAAATTTGTGTCTAATAGTGCGAGAGGCTCAGACACACTTACCCATCCCCCCAGGTCCTTGGTTACTACGGCGATGAGCAGACAAGCGGAGGCCAGCAGAGACGCTCGTACGGGGACAAACTGCATCTCCAGCAGACTGAGCTCACACACAAACCGGGCCAGCGTCAGTGTGTCCATACCGGCATTCACACACTGCACACAAGATATACACACACAAACAAACACGTGAATAACAAGGCAACCATCTGTATCACAAATCGCTGCATTTTTTAAAATCTACACTTCCCCCTCTGTGTTCCTTTTAATCAATAACAACATTTAATGTGACAAAGTCTTATTTTAATTCAGATTTATTTCCAGTTAAAGGAATAGAGGCTTATCAACTTCATTGTGAGAGACCACAGAAATTATGAACAAGACAATCATGCTTTCAGTAGCCATTGTTGTGCAATATTTAAAGTATTTCACAGGACTGAACCAAGCACTTGAAAAATACTGTAGCAGAGCCCACCAAAATCACCCCAAACCATGTAGCAAAATGTGTTATGTTCTGATGAGACCAAGGTAGAACACTTTTGGGTATAATTATAAAAGATATGTTTGCTGCAAAAACAATCACCCAAAGCACGCCATAGACACAGTGAAGCATGGTGGTGGCAGCATCATGCTATCGGGTTGCTCCTCGTCAGCTGGTTCTGGGGCTCTAATCAAGATAGAGGGAATCATGGATAGCTCCAAATACCAATCTATTTTGGCATAAAAACTGCAGGCTTCTGTTAGACAGCTGAAGATGAAGAAAACGTCCAGCACAATAACGACCCAAAGCAAAGAAAGTCAACAATGGAGTGGCTTCTGAAGAAATGCAAAGTTTTGGAATGTCCCAGTCAGAGCCCACACCTAAATCCTATCAAAAACCTGTGGAATGACTTGAAGAGGCCTGTGTGCAGGAGATTCCATCGTAATTTACAAGTAAGAGCGGAATAAAATTGCCAAATTAAGATGTGCCAAGTTGATAGACTCTTATGCAAAAAGTACTGCAATACAAGCAAAAGTTAACAAAATATATGTTAAGCAGTGTGCACACAGACAAGTAATTGTCATTTTCCTCTCTCTTTTTTTCCCCTAAAGTTTTTCTATCTGTTTTCACTTGAGTTTTGTTGGCTGCTATATTACATTAAAAGGTGGAAAAAAAATCTGACATGATTTATCTTGGTTTCATTTTTTTTTTTTTTTTTTTAACAAAAACATGCCATTAACAGGGGTGTGTAGACTTTTATATCCACTGTATTTAGCTGAAGCAGCTAATCAAGATAGGAAAGTACTCACATAGATTTTTTATTTTATTACATGGCGTGTTCACAATGAAATCAGAATTTTTGAAAATGACTGGACAGAGAAGTACGTGTTTTTTTCTCTCCGCTTCAAGTTCAAACCTGAGAGTGCAAAACGTCTCATCTGATCAGAGTCAATGGTGCCAATCAAAATTTGCAACATGAAGCGCCAGAAACAAAGCATAACCTCTTCAAATTGGCGTGTTTTGTATTCACGTAGCTATAAACTAACGGTTAAGCATTAAAAGCTGAAAATGTTGTTCTGTTATGTTACTTATCCTGACCTTCATAAATTTTTGTTGAAGGCAAGTGTTATACACCATCTTTGTTCACTCCTCCCTACTGAGCAGTTTTTCTCTGCTCTGTTCAACACAAACCATCCCACTCATTATGCATTCACTTGTCAGTTTTCAGCAGGGAAGCAGCTTCAAAGTCTCAAATCACATCTCATTAACAGAATGCGCAGTGTATAGGTTTTAATGTGCCTAATGTACTGCAGAGTCAGGTTCTGTCACTGGGTGTGATTCGTGCGCAGGGGTTTGACAGCTGGATAGACTCGTATTGAGCGGAAAGGACAGCACAGTCCCTCCCTTTATGTCTATAAACTGTGAGGTTATTAATCAAGAGTGTCTTCTGTGTCATTTCTGCAAACTAAGCAGGTAACATGTCACTGATTGCCTACACAAGTCACTGAGGAAACCTGTCAGTCCTCGAAACTTCAAAACTTCTAATTAAAACTCCAACAGCAGGATAAGAAGATGAGCGAAAAAAATATTCCTTCAAGTAATGTAATTCATTACATTTATTAACATGCAGTCATTTATTGCAGTGCTACTAGCACACACACTGCAGCAATCCACACCTAGCAGCGATTTAATGACATTTCTGACATTAAACAGGAGCAATGCTGCACTCTACACAACGTGAACTGTAATACTTTTAATTTAATACAATACTACAAAATAATAATGTGCAATAAAATGCCTATCGCTAACAATTTCATTTTTAATTAAAATTTCACATTTGTCACAATACCTGAGACTTGACTCAGACTTGACTCACACATCAATAGTGCAGCCATCATGGGTGTTGTGGAATTCCATCAAAATAGTGTAAATAGTAAAACTATTTAAAGAACATTTTAACTGCCTCATTAATTCTGTAGGTTACACAACGTCATTATTTCTATAGGTTTTTCGTATTTCCTGTTTGTTGTTTCATACAACAATTATCCATGCAGTCATGGGGTGTCTGTAAAAGACTGTTAAACATGTTGGCCTGCGCTCCTTATGTACGTCTAGTAGATTAAAATCAATATCCACAAGAGTGTGGATGGGCAAGTCACGAGGGAAATCAAACCTGCAAGGCAAATTTCAGGTCATTTCATGCTAAGCAGCAGCATGAGCTGCTAAAACGCACAGACTAGCTCTGTTGTTCCACTGTCGTCAAGATTGTTGTCATGATCCATGTCTCAAATCAAAAACTATGTGCTTAGATTCAAATGTACTTACTAGTCTAGAAGAATACCAGAATACATCTCATGTAGCCTTTAAATATTAACCAGAATTGGCTAGAATTAATATTCAAAAAACAGAATAGTAGTATAGTAGAGAAGTATTGCAGCACATCACACCATACCCAGCGTATATTAATGTATAAACAAACAAAAATAAAATCTTGTTTTTGTATATACAAGTCTCTATAACGTACTAATGAGATTCATGTTTTCTGCAAAGTGTTTGGTGAAAATGTGTTGTCTCCCAATAACACTAAAATAGACTCTTATACAACCGTTAGTTCCGGTCCACTAATTTGATTGGACAAGCGGCATTCCAAGAGTGCTGACATTCAGTATAACAGCACTGGTTCATTTCACTGTTTGCATCACGTCACACATCCGTGCTCGTTACAGAAAAACCCAAACCAAGCAGCAGTTTAAAGATCACATGATCAGATATGCACACTGTTACAAAACACAAAGTCAGTCATTGAACCTGCTGCTGTAACACAAAATGGACCCACTCTTAAAAAAGCTCACCATTTTTGCACCTATATATCAGATAATCTAATCTGATGCCACTCCAAGGGTTCCATACACACTCTTGCATAACCTAGTTGACACACACACACACTCTCAACAGTTTCTCTCACTCACCTTGGCATATCTTCGTAAGAATCGATAGGCAACAGGAATATTGAGTTCGAATTTCAGTGCCTGCAGGATTCTCGTTTCCATGGTGATGAGCTGAGAGCGTTTGTACGCGTCATCACATATGTACAGGAAGTCATCAACACAAGGTGGGAGCCGCTCCTGAAACAGAAAGCCAAAAGAGTGACTAGGTAACATTTATCATTAACTGTGTCATTATAAATTAGAGCAGTTTTAAGAATCAGCATTGTAAGGAAAAAGCAGTTCACACAGTACGTAATATACTAATCAGGAGCACTGGATTTGAAGCCGCTTCACTGACATCGCTGCTGTCTGGCTAAATAAATGAGTGTCTTTTATATTTCAGCAAAAAAAAGTTCATCATTTTTCAAAATGGCGTATTATTAGGAGAGCACTAGGACCAAGGGATATGGCCAAAATATGATCAAAATAGCTGAAGACGTTTTAAAAGGTCAAGAATATTTTGTTCCTGGTGGATTTGCTGAAAGAGTACCACCAGCAAACAGGAATGAAGTGAAATGAAAACAATTGGGAGTTCATACACTGTGTTGTTTGCTCATCCTGTCATGGTTCGCTTACACTCCAACGTGTAATCAGTATCACAAGTGCATCGTTTCACTGTGTTCGTGCACCAGCCTATTCCACTATATAGTTCTCCAAACAGTATAATGCATAGTAGGCATAATGCTGATTATGCTCACCTTCTTTCTGAAATCAGTGTACTATATAGGGAGCAGGGTGTGGTTTGCGGGTAATGAGCGCAAAGGGAGTTAGAATTTGAATCTCTCACCTCAAACTTGCAGGCGAGCAGCATGGCTGTGGAGCCGATGAGCTGGAGCGACTCCCTGCTGGCCTGAGCCACAGCCAGATAATGATCAGTCATCTTCACGGCCAGGTACAGCGTCTCATGATTCAATTCAAAATTCTCCTGCAGAGCGAAAGAGTGAGTGAGAGAGAGAAAGAAAGAAAGGTTAGATGGGATTATCTGACCTGGATGGACCCAAGTGTATTCTAGACAGATATAAAACACTACACCACTACAACAGATCAATATTATACAAAACACACGCATTGCATCACTCACCTGGACCTCGACCAGCCAGTCCACTAAAATTGCCCTCATGCTCGGGTTCAGGTTCGGCTGACTGTCCATGTAGTCGTGCAACACAAATTTCTCCTGGAGGTTAAAACAATCCATTCAGTTTGTGGCATGGTTATTTTGACACATTTTAAGTGTGCTTTCGCTCCCATTAGAAGAAGAAGAAGACTTTATTTGTCACATATACATTAGAGCACAGTGAAATTCTTTTCTTCACATATTCCAGGTTGTTAGGAAGTTGGGATCAGAGCACAGGGTCAGCTATGATAGAGCTCCCCTGGAGCAGATAGGGTTAAATGCCTTGCTCAAGGGCCCAAGCTTGGTGGTGCTGGGGCTTGAAGCCTTGCCCTTCTGATGAGTAACCCAGAGCCTTAACCACTGAGCCACCACTGCCTGTTAGTCCCATTATTCACACTGCAGATCATTAAACAAACCAAAAATCACTGGCTGAGGGGTGTGTAGAGATGAAAATATTCCCATAAAATGCTTTTCATTGGTCAGAAATACAACAATGGAAGAAGGTAAACAATTACTTTTACCAACGCATGTAGAAAATCACAAAAATCACCCAAGTACGGAGAACTGACATGAATTAAATGATTATGCAATTATATAAAAAACTAGTTTAAAATATTTTATCACACCCAGCATTTATTTTCACATTTCCGCATTTCTGCAGTGCTACAGCTCTATGCTTTGGTTCAATTTGTTCCTCGTGGCTCAGTTTACAGAAAAAATGCTGCCAACAATCCATAATACACATCTTTTTTCTTCACTTCCTGCAGTCGAGTCAGTTCTGGGTTGATTCCGAGTCGAATCGCTTTCCCACTGCGATCGAACCATGCTAGAGTTCACCTGAAACCCAACCAAGACCACCTCTCTCAGCTGGTCTCAGGCTGGTTACTCGGTTCTCACATGTCTAAAGAACCGCACTGAGGTGAGCACACAAGAGGTTTCAATTCAAACTGGCTAAACACTTCATATGTAAAAGCACCCTAACTGACATGACCTCCTGATGAGATCTGGATTTGTCAAAAACGAACGTGTCAGCGTGATGGTACGGAGAACCATACATAAAGGTCACATTTCTGTGAAACTTGCTAGAACTTAATAACCAAGATGGCATAAGTGTGGCTCGGTCTGTCCAAAGCAGATCTGGAAATACTTTTGCAAACTTATATTGTTACATGCTAAGATACCACTATAAAAAACAAATGAGTACATTGACTCACCTCTCTTTTCTTCAGGTAATCAAAAATGTCTTTGGCATATTCTGGTGTCTGTGTGTGGTCATTCGAAGCATCCGAGTCGATGTCAAACTCTGGGGGTATCTGCAAAAATATGTCAATTTTAAATTATATATATATATATATATATATATATATATATATATATATATATATATATATATATATATATATACACACACAC
>CM075006.1:8945683-8995458 GCA_037576675.1 Pangasius sanitwongsei
TGGCACGGAACATTCTTTGCATGCTGAACACTGCGTCAGACAAAAGAAACTAACCCAACATCACACACACACACACATCCATATTAAGGCATGTGTGTTTGTATGATTGCAACTTGGGTTTGTTCATGCAGCAACAAATTCACATTTCTTCCATTTAAAGCAGAGACTTGTTTAGTACCCAGATTAAAAGATGATGCTGGGATCTTTGCATAGCTACGTTTGTGATCTCACAACATATCCCCAATGGCTTTGGACCAATCACAAACAATATGCAAATTATCAGAGTAACAAGATGAATAATTTACATGCAAACACTGAGTACATTGAGTATTAGCTCAAATAAACACTGAGATTTGCTGAGATGCAAATGAAGATGCAGTTGGAGATGTGAATACTTAAAATCCTGCCTGTGTCTACATATGACAGATAAATAGTTGACATAAGGAATAAAAGAGACTGGGGGAACGGGATTGAAGAACAATAATCAATGCCTGGGTGGTGTGATGCAGTTTGACGTGAAGCTTGATGAAAGAACACCCTCACAGACTACTTTAATGTCTAATAGTAGTAAAGTGAAGGCCAGCAGATTTGTGTTACAATCACTAAGACATTTAATCAGAACTGATGAAGCTCCTTAGATGAAGGATGACTGGCAAAAATGCATTTAATTTCCCTGAGTTGCTACTACAAGACTTCTTTTAAGTAGTCTCTGTGTGGACGTACCTGTGGAGGCAGAAGGTGTGCAGGAAGGGGAGCTTTGGGAAGGGGCTCCTCCAGTTTCTCTACCGGGGATTTGTCCTTCTCCTGCTCCTCACGCGGACTCTCAGAAGTGACCGAGGCCGACCTGAAGACACAACGAAAGATCAGGCTCTCGTACTGGTAGCAAAGGGTAGATAAACAGCTTTGTACAAGATATCATAATAACAAAGGGTTTTACTGTACTAATAAATAACATTTGAACATAACTGGAATGAAGAGTTTACTTTTTTAGGTTGGCTTCATTCTTGGTGGCCACAGAGGTCTTCTTTTGCACCTTCTTGGTTGGATCTTTCTTTTTCATAGGATTGCTAAACTCAACCTTGTGAGCCTGTAATACAAGGAGAATGTGGGGTGTTAGTGTTTCACGCAAAGATTTTTCCCTCCAAGTTAAGAGTATTCTGACCTGCAGCTTTACACATGAATAGTCCTCAGGAGACACCAGGCTTAACGAAATGATAAGACATTACAGAAACCTAGAAAAGGTGTTTTAGACCACAATGACCTGGCCCATAACAGCAATTAGCATATGAAAACAACTCACCAGGAAACTGAGGCTCAGTAAGGAACAGTTCACGTTAGGAGCGTGAACGAGTACAAAAAGTGTGCTGTAATTGTTAAATAAGGAACACCCACACCAAACTCACAACCTCTTCCTTTTACCTTATAGTAGTTGCTTTAAATTAAAATAGCTCACCCTGGGTGAAGGACGGCTATGAGCAAAGCAGACTTTGTACAAATGTGACTCGTGGTTAAAGACCAACTTGTACTGTTTTCTTGGCTGTTCCAGCTCTCACATTAACTCCTACGTAAACGGGTTTGAGCCTTATCGTATTCTTAGACCGTAGCCTATTTTTACTAGCATGAAAGAGTTTTTAAGTCGCTCTGGATAAGAGTATCTGCTAAACGTTGTAAACGTAATGATCTAAAGAGGTTTAAACATCTGTCTAAAGTCTGCCCAACTCACACAGAACCGGTTTTACCAGGAAAAATAATACCGTAACAGTGCACTGGCACACATTTAGCACTTACTCGCCTGACATCATCATCATCATCATTGTACTGAAGCGTCACAAAACACTGAGACACAGCCTGGTCGAGCAGATGAAGAAAAAATGAGGCATGCACACAAAACACTGCAAAGGTCTCGCCACCAGAGCCCAGACTTACATTAGTGATGTCTATAAAAGCAGTTCTTTTCCTAGGAGCCCCTTGAGGAGGAGAGGATGATCGCTTGACATGAGGGCCATCCTCCTGTAATGTACAGATTGAAGTTGTGTCAATGTGCACCAATAGCAACGAAAAGGAAATATTAATGTACAGTCGTTACCTTACTTCAATCACTACTGCAACTTTGCAGCCACTGACACAGTATTAAGAAACATTTCTTACAGGTATTGTCTTGCACTTTATTTGAACAAAACTTGGAATTTGAAAGTGATCCAGGCTGAGAAATGCAGCTCGGTCTGACCAGCTAAACTAGTAGACCATCTCTGCCAGGTGGTAGAAATGAACTGGCTTCTGAATCACCACGACTAATGGTACAGTGTGGACAAGTTCCTTGCTACACAAGCTGATTAGAAAATCTCAAACAGTTATTAACTAATTTAGTCATGTAATCATGAGGCTGGGAAAGATGTACCAGGTTGAGCCCGTGTTTTGTTCAGAGCAAGCCTGACTTCTCAGCAGCAATGGTTCTGGTATATTAAACCTACCACATTCTCTGAGCTTTTAATGTGGAGCTTTGGGATTTTGCTGACTGTCGGCTTCTTTCCTCTTGAAAAGGGCATCTTCGTGTTTTCTACCTCTGCTTGAGAAAGAGTGAAAGAGTAAAGATGATGTATTAGTGCAGTTCACTGGAGGTGCATGGAGATCAAAAACAATCACACTTCCTGCTGAATGCACATGCATGCATGCATAAACGTCTTGTTACTTTACATGATGTAAGCTCAGGCTGGAAACACAATCATAAAGTGGTGGCTACAAAAGTTTGAGCACTGCGCTACAAACTAGCACGAGGCAAGTCCAGTGCACAGCTACTGACCAGCTCTGTGAACCTTCCTCCAGAGCTCTCCTTCCTGTCTAACACCAGCCAGTTTCACTCATATGCATGTGCAATGATCATCTTTAGCGAAAAGTAACACAGAATCGTCAAAGAACAACTTACCTTCGTCCAGCGAATTTAAAATCTCCCAGTAAGTTTAAACATAAATCCAAACAAAAGTCTACTTTTGGTAATTTGTTTTGTTTTGTTTTCCCAAAGCGCTTTTGAAACACTGCACATTTACCAGCATGCGTCTAAACTCTGCACACACGCGCTGATTGGACAAGACCTGCTGCTAGCCGACCAATCAACGTGTCGCTGAGATGCCGTTGCTATGGGCGGGGTTTGCAGAATTTTCAAAAAACCAAAGTAACCAATAGAAATCAACATGTGTCGCTGTTTTCATCAATGCGGAAGTAGGTCTGTCTGTCTGTTTCATGTGAATGGAATTTCCGTTCAGGACAATAAAATGGCATTAATACTACCGGATTTATAAAACCTTCAAGCTTTTTAATTTTTGAGAGGAAATATTAATTTTCTAATTATTAATTATAAGATTTGCAGATTACGTTTTATTAGAAAAAGCTAGAAAAGCTATACAAGTAAGCTGTATTAATTAAGAGGACATTATTTTGTTTTTTTCCCCCCTCTTTTTTTCTGCAGTTTGAATTTTGGACAAATACTGTAAATTACTGATATATACATATATATAACTACATTACAAATATTTTGATTGTGTGATACTTGCTTTATATTAAAATATTCATCCAGTTTAAAATTAAGCTTTTTCTAGCTTAGCCAGTGTAGTGATTTTTACACAAAGAACACAGTCTCATTTTTTAGTATTTTTCTAATAATATTTCTCACACGTGCATCAACATTGTTCTATTGGTTGTGCACCGATACTACACTATATGGCCAAAAGTATGTAGACACTTGACCATCAGACCCATATGTGCTTTGTGAACATCCCATTCCACATTCTGTGCCCCTTTGCTCTTATAATAACCTCCACTCTTCTGGGAAGGCTTTCCAGTAGATTTTGGAGCGTGACCGTGGGGATTTTTGATCATTCAGTCACAAGAGCATTAGTGAGGTCAGGCACTGATGTTGGGTGAGGAGGCCTGGCACATCGTCTGCACTCCAGTTCATCCCAAAGGTGTTCAGTGGGGTTGGGGTCAGGGCTCTGTGCAGGACACTGGAGTTCTTCCACACCAATCTTGGCAAACCAGTCTTCATGGAGCTCGTTTTGTGCACAGGGACATTGGGATGCCTGTACACCGTTCACACACATTCACAAACTCTTTCACACCTAAGGCATTTAGCGTAGCCAATTCACCTACTGGCATGTTTTTGGGAAATGCCCATATTCAAATCAATACATATATTATTTTTAAGTGTTTTCCAGCTTATGGGAGGAAAATATTCACACATTCACACCAAGTCAAGGCATGTGGGTTTTAATTGTCATTCCTCTATATAACTCATATACACTGGAATGAAATGATGTTTCTCCAGGACCATGGTGCAACACATAACAATACAGCAGCACAGTACACAGGAGTACATCAAGTGCAGATACACAACAGCGTCAGACAAGTGCAAAATATACAATGAGTGCACATGATAATAAATACATAGGACAGGCAGGCTAACTAGAGAGGGCAACTGTGTTGTATGGGAGAACCAGTGCAAACACTTAGCTATTATAAACTACTAAAAATGTGACTGTGAAAGAAGCGTAGCAGCAATATCAAGTGAAAGGTAGCAGCAAGTAAAAAAAAAGTGGCCCATAGCAGCATTATTAAAGTGCACATGTGCAGTGAAGGTTGTGCAATGGCGGGTGTTGAGAATGTCACTGACCACCTATAGAAGAAGAAGCTGTTGGTCCGGATACTCCAGTACCTTCTGCCAGATGGCAGAAGGGTGACGAGTTCATGAGAGGAGTGAGAGAAGTCATCCACAATGCTGTTGGCCTTGCAAATGCATCGGTTGTGGTAGGAGGCAATGAAGGTTGGAAGAGAGGCCCACCAATTTGTTCAGTTGTTTTGAACAGCGACTGTCTGAAGAAGTTTTTACAGGTTACTCATATGCCATACTATTACGCTACATTATTCTTGCCTCCACAGAAACCCAGTGTCAGTTGTTTCCCTCTGCATGACCTTCAGTAAGATTTTACAAGAGAACAGCAACTTGGGAGGCTGAAACTACTTAAATATGGATAGAGATGATGTATGCCAGCCCTTCTTTACTGATTTTAAATAAAATATTAAACACTGTGTAATACAAAAGGTTTAATATTATTCTTCAATTGTATTGTATTGTATTCAATTGTATTATTCTTCTTTAATTGTATTATTATACAATTACATACCCACTACTTATTTTCATTATGATACATATACAGTATACAATTCTGGAGTGCTCTATTCAACTAATTTTGAGATTAAGCATATAACGGAAATTTCCTAAATACATTACTGGCATATTGTTTTCACCATTTCACCCACTGTTTTTCATTTTTTTTCATTCTATCCTACACTGAAGCACAAACTCTTTAAAAACCACAGCTCTTTAAATACATATTACTACTGTACTTATTATTATTGTCAGTCAGGACAATGTTTACCTTCTAAATGTTTCTATAAATATCTCTTTTTCTGTCTCTCTCTCTCTCTCCACATATGAATACACCATACAGTCAAACACATTTGCATTAAACGCACATACAGGAAGTAAATGTAGGCTCATGAAAGCAACTGTAACCCCATTTTCACTTCCGCTTGGTCTCACAGCAGCATCAAATACAACTTTCCTGTGTGAAGGTATGATCATTTTATTACCTTTTTTACACCTCTTATAATAAAGCATGGTTTATCTGCTTTCTTTAATATCTTAATACTTAGCATCTAAATATCACAAAGCCTCAGCTAATAATATTTGGTTCACTTACATTATGAAAAAGTGCACATCAAATGTTGTAATGTCAAACCTTCGAGAGAACCAGGATACTAAACGCATTATGTGATTGGATTAGATAAGACAGTCTGCTTTCAAAGGTGATTTTAAATGATGGGAACTTTTACACTTCGACCACCTCTTGCTGTTTTCTAGAGCCATTTAGATAAGTAAACTCTGAATCTTTGAATCTTTTTTACAAAATCCTTCAAGCTGTCCTTGGAATATAAAAAGCAGTCATATTCTCAGGCCCTGAACTGATCTGTTTTTCTTTTTTTTTAACTCTATTTCTTTGATTTAAAGTGTGAATGTAACTCAAATTTATGCTCCTGTGCATAAATTATCTAACACTGCAAGTGACAGTGATACAAAAACATTCCTTATGGGTGTTTTTTAAGCGAGTTATATTAACATAAGATAAGCATAGTCACATTGGTATTTTGAAACATCTCTACTGTGCACGTTTTGTTGAGAATCTTCTTCACATTTTTCATGCCTTTACAAAATAAATCAACAAAGAATTATTTGTACAAGCCAATAAATATCCACCCTGCAGTTCCTAGACACAAAGCAGCCCCTTTGCTGTCCACCAGACTTCACATTGCAATTTACTTCATATCAAATCCTACATGAGGGTGCACTACAGGGAGAAAATAAAGAGAAGATAAAATGTCAGTCGCCACTGAAACCGCAAAGCAAAGTCATGCCGCAGATGCAGTTCTTCTCATTACAAGGATAACTCTTATCATTTTGATCAGTGCTTATAGTCTGGTACATTACACTTTACAGTCACCTCCACCTTTTATTTTCCTTTTAATCAGTTGGTTTACCTATTCATAATACCATATAAAATGCAATATATTGAAAATATTTTACAATATACTTTATCTGCCTATTCTTTTAATGAGAACATGGCCCTTCTCACAGCCTCTATAAAAGTAGATTAGGAGATCTCATATGAGCACAACTGGGAAATGTCTGTCACCACCAAAACCCACTTTCTTTCCTGTCAGTCACATGACTTACTTCCTGGAACAACATTTATCCTGTGATCAGTTGTGGTTCTGAGTTAAGCTGTTAGTTTCTTGTTCACAAAAAACCCTTGCTCAGTTTTTTCAGGTTTTAAAAGGTTATAAGTAAAGTGGGAGTAAGCAAAATTGGGCCTGTTTTTAAGCACAGAAGGGCATGAGCCTTTTGTTCTCACACTCTTTTCTGTGATAACATCTTCACAGCAAGACACAGTCCATGAGGCTCAAATATCACAGTCACTTTTCATGGTTGTGTGTTTTTGTGGTAAATGTGATATGGCATCTCTGAGATTAAGATCAAACACTTCTCATTTAAGTAAGCATGATGAAGGATGAGTAAGAAGTATCATAACGGTAAGTCAGTACACATTATTTTGATCATTTTTGGGTGGGAGATAATTTGTATGTTTATTGAAATACCCAATTCAAAATAATATTAGAACACATGTTGTTATATTGCTCCATATCATTTTAATATTTCTTGATGTTTTGACAGATGGCTGAAGACTGGTTGTGCAGTAGAGTGAAACTTTGTCAGCTGGTCACTGGCCCAAATGTTGGTTTATCTAATGTCCAGGTAACCCTTAAAATTCTTATTATATGAATCAACACAAAGTAATATAGAATACATAACACATACACTATATGGCCAGAAGTATTTGGATACCTGTCAATCACACGCATATGTGGTTCCTCCCCAAAATGTTGCCATAAAGTTGGAAGCACACAATTGTCTAGAATGTCTGTGTATGCTATAGCATTACAGTTTCCCTTCACTGGAACTAAGAGGCCCAAGCCTGTTCCAGGATGACAATGTCCCTGTGCACAAAGCGAGCTCCATGAAGATACGGTTTGCTGAGGCTGTTGTGCAAGAACTCGAGTATCCTGCACAGAGCCCTGACCTCAACCCCACTTGAACTCAGTCTGCACACAAGGCCTTCTCACTCGACATCAGTGCCTGACCTCACTAATGCTCTTGTGACTGAATGAGCACAACTTCCCACAGCCACACACTAAAATCTATTGGAAAGCCTTCCCAGAAGAGTGGAGGTTATTGTAGGGGTAAAGGGCGACCAACTCCATGTTAATGCCCATAGTTTTAGAATGGGCATTAACAAGCACATATGGGTGTGATGGTCAGGTGTCCACATACTTTTGGACATAGTGTTGTATGCAGAAAAAGACAACCTCTGTCAACCACTGTCAATCCATATGTTTTTTTAAGATAATAATTATTTTTATTTTAAACACCATCAGAGATTCAAAGGGTCGGAGAATCACCTGACATATGTTAAGATCTAATTACTTAATTATGTTGATATGATGATTAATTATGATATCTTATAAAAACATTAGCGGGTCAAGTGGAAGGGTGCTCAAGCATTCACACATGCCACAAAAAGTTTTTTTTTTTATGTCATAATATAGGCAATAAATTGCAGATGTGCACTAAATTTTGCTCAGTGCAGAGGTTGTATTAACTTTATAATTTGAAAATTAAAAGTCACAATTCAACCAAAATATTTGCACTGTGGAATAATAATTACCCTAGATACAATATGTTAGCAGTTACTGCATATGCTCCTTTGAAAACAACCTTGGCTGAATAATTATTGTATTTTCTAGGATCCTGTTGAAGTGGTGGTTAACACCGAGTCATATCCTCCACCTCATTATAATCCATCCTCTATCCTCTTGACATTGGAGGCTTTCGGTGCTGCCTTCGATGAATTACGAGGCAGGAGATCAGATGTGAAGATGAAATACATGGATCAGAATGCTCTTGGACCCAACCCAGTTCAGACAGACGTTGTTCACCACTTTGCTGAGATGTTATCCAGAGACATACTGGATGCAGCTGTGAGGAAACAAGACACTCAGTCCACTAAGGATAGTGATAAAATGTGTAACATCATTCAAAGTGAGGTGAGCAAGTGGACAATGAGTGATAAGGAAAAGCTAGCTAAGAGGCTAGCAGCTGAGATCTATAGCAATGCACTGGAAGAACTAGCCAGGAATGGGTACCCTGCTGGTAGGAAATCTAATGAACAACTAGATGTGGTTCAAACAACACAAACATTTGAAAAAGAAATCATTAGTGAAATCCACAGTGAGCCTGCATCCTACCCTTGTTCCTCCATGAACCACTGTGACCAAGAACGACCCCCAACAGAAATAGATAGTATCTATCACAGAAGCTCTACGACCAATCCTACCACTTTGGATGGCATGGCCCATCTGGGCTCCCTCGACTACCCTGATGCTCCTCCAAGTACGCCATTACTGCCAGAGATGATGAAGAGCCGTTCGAGCTTCACCAGGAAGCTGAAAGGCGGACTCGCTAAGGAGTTCCTACCCTCAACTCCTCCACCCACCCCTAAAGATCAACAATCTCTATTGGAGGACAAAATGAGTGACAGCACTGTAGACAAATCAGAGTTTATGGTTCGGCTGATGCGTTCGCTCTCGTTAGCATGCTCACAGCTTGGGGAAGATAATGGCACAGAGAATGAAAACAGGTTTCAGACAGAGATTTCAGACTACGCAGCACAGCTCTCAGCAGATATCATCCAGTGCATCACTACAGCCCAAGTAAGCAGCAATAGAAATATAGAAACGCCCGTCAGAGATGTGCAGGTCCTGGCTGACCACCTGGCAGAGGAGATCATTATAACATCTATAGCAGATGTTATGAGGAGCAAGAGAGAGAATAGAACAAGCCAAGAAATCCCATCTTATTTTGAGAACACAGCCCAAGCTTTGAGTGATACCTTATCATCTGAGTCAATCCCAGATATTCCTCCTGTGGAGACTCTGAGAGCCATGGCTGGCAGACTAATCACTAACACACTGGTCCAGGCTTTCTCTGAGCTGGGAAGTGGTTCATTAGAACATGCTACAAGCAAACAGCTACCTGATCCAGCATCAGAACCAATGCCATGGGAACAAGGGAATGATCAATATTTAAATACAAGTTTGCACATTAAAAACTCCCATCAAACCCAAACCAATGGATGCTCTAATGTGCAATCAGAGTCTAATGATATCCCACCTGACTCCAGAACTGGGACAGTAGAGCACATTTTTGCTGAGAACATTGTGCATGAAGTGCTCAAGTGCTCCATAAGAGAAGCTTCAAACTGTCACTTAAGGTGCAAACAAATATCCGGTAATTCAGATAGACAGAGTTCCTCAGTAGCATCACAAGCTGTGATGAGGGCCTTCATATCTGAAACACTGTGCCATGATACACAGGAGCTGCAGTGTGTCCTGCTCTGGGCTGCAGCATCTCAAATGGGAACTTCCACATTACAGTTTGACCTAAATGATAAGCACATTCAGCAACAGGTATGAAATATTTGGGTTAAAATGACACACTAACTGTAATCCAAATGTGAAGCTTGATATTGCATTTTTCCACTCTTGCTCAGAATCAGAATCAGGTTAAAGGTTAAATCTAAGGACCTAAAGTGTTCTTCAGGTTGTCCATCTGGTTTAGCACTGGAAGGTTCTGTGTGGAATAGAGGGTTCTCCTTTCAGAGAGTGTTTTAATTAGAACCTGTTTTGCAAATGAAGAACCATTAACTACCCAAATAAATCACTAAAGATCCCATAACCCTATATATACATACACACACACACACACACACACACATATATATATATATATATATATATATATATATATATATATTACCTGTAATGAATGATATTATATGTAATATGTAAAACCAATATTATATGTTTTCAAATAAGGAATAAAACACTATAGGAAAATAATCAATGGCAAGTTCATGTGATGCAACCCAACGTGCAGCTGCTTCTATCTCGAAGTGGATTATTTTCCTATAACAGCACATCCATAGGAGTTCTATTCCTCTTAAACTACAGCAATTTCGTGACATTCAATCTTTTTATTTATTAAAGAATGACACATTTTTTAAATCAATTTTCAATTACATTTCATGTTGACAGATATTCTCTGGTTTGATTTACTGTAGAACAGCTATATACAGTTGTCCCCTCACTTTATCTTGAAGTTAATAAAATGCAAACAGCAACATCCTCCATCCTGAAGACTTTCCCTTGGTGGAAAACCTAAATTTAAAGCATTATCTCTGAATGTTACAAATCACTCAAACTGCAAACTCCTTGCAAAAATGTTAAATAAACATCTCCTTACAGAAAGCTTCACCATATCAATGGTGATACAATACATTTGTTTTTGTTCAATAACAGCATTTTGTTTATTATTAGTCTTATGTGGAGCATCTGCCATAGTCCATGTGAATTAGCTGTTACTATAGAAAGGGGTGCATTAATATAAACCTGTCATTGGAATTACAGCCAGCATTACTGTACAGTAATTTTTGCTGTTACACAAGGTTCCAAATTTTGACCAATCAGATTTAAGAATTCAGCAGTACTGTAATATAATACTGTAGTATACTGTAGAGTTGATGTGTTTATATACAAATTACAACTGTGGTATATGTTGGTGTATATTGTAAATATCAGTACACCTGCTTTTGTGATACATATGTTAATGATGCGTTTGTTGCACTTCAGCTCTGCAGCATCTGTCTGCAAGCTCAATTTCAAGGCTGGACCGTGGGCCATCTGATGACATCTCTCCTCCAATACTGTGACGATCTGCAGACTGCCAGCAGAGGGCACTCTAAGATTTCAACCTCTCTCCTGGGGCATCTACTGCTCACACAATCATGAGCCCTATGGATCTGGACTAAAGCTTGAATCAATTAGGACTGAACATTAGTCAAAGAAAGGATTCTCTGTTATTATGGATTAATATGTGATTGACACAGTGTAATGTGAAATCCACAGATGAGAGCATAGAAATGATTAACGAAGAACTGTATCGAATGAGCAGGCTGATCCAAAAAAAAAAAAAAAAATTGGGTTCAACATAGTATAACACCCATCTGAACTCTCTCCTGGAGTTAGACTTGTGATGACTAAAACATGACAAAATATGCATTCAATTTTGTACTTAAACCTGCTCAAACACTTAAAGCTGGACATTGTTATAGTTGGACATCATTAGCTGACAATCACTCATGATGGAACATCACTCAAACTCAGAACCACTCTCTGTGCCTTTGGATGAATATCGATGATCAACTCTGCAGGGGAGAATATGAAATTGACTCAGACTGCAGTACGCAGAGTATAACACCAGGCTAATCCAGAAAGATGGTCATCAACCTAGCGCAACACCCAGCTGGACACTCAGCTGGGAGGAAACAAGAGTCAAGGCCAACAGCGTTATGAACATCTGCTGAAATTGCTCTCGCCTACATAACCGTGACATTGTGTTAATAAAGGCTGGACATCAGATCAAGGATGAAATAATAAAACGCAGATGGCTGTTCAGTTCTAACTCATTTCACATTAGCACATTAATATGGTCACCCTGACATATCTGACCAGCCCAAATGCTAATCCTGCCCATGAAAAGCTGACACTGATCTCACATCAACGCAAAAGTGTAACATCTATCTGTATTGTATTAGCAAATATTGTTTCATGCACCAGTGACATCCTGAATATGTTGTTAACGTGAACAATAAAAAAAGCAATGCTGAAGTGTATGTGTAGTATGATGCCATCGTGTTCTCCTTTTTTCTGATTGAAATGGCTGTTTGGAGCCTGTAAAAGCAGACTTTTTACAGCATTCCATTAATACTCCCAGAGCAGAGATACCTAACATGGCAGGAATGTGCTTTAGTGAACTCTCGCCTCCCACTCGCTCCCACTCTTGGCGACCACTGCTTGAGTGTAACAACAACCACACAGACACACACATACACACACGGGCTGCTGACATCGCAGCTGTGGTTCAGAGAAGACACAATGGGTCCACGCCTGTTACTGCATCTGGAGAAGTATTCATTTCAGTTTCTTAGGGAATTCCACTGCCACAAAAAGAGAAAAGGAGCAGGAGAGCAGCGAGCGAGAAGGGCTGGAACGTGACCACAGAGGGAGAGAAGGAAAGAAGGACAGGGTGATTACAAAAGAGCTAAGATGTATGACTTTGACTGGATGACTGGGGCCTGGAAAATCTCCCAGCTTCGATCCCCGCTTTTCCTGGGAGCTATATCACACAGATTTATTTTTCTCCACCAAGAGCCAAAAATATCTACATAAGAGCTCTGTACACCCAAGCAAGCCTCATGGATGTCTGTAAATACACACATCCACTTACCGTGCCAATTCATCAGGTCTTGCAAAACTATTTTATTGTGTGAAATCTGATGGAGATTGAGCTGTCATATCATAATGTAATATAATCAATCATACAGGTAATGGGAAAGGAGTCCAAAACAACCTAGAAGGAAAATAAATATTAGCAAATGAAATAAAATGTTTTCACTAGTGAGAATGAGGAGATTTGTGAGTTAATTCCTCTTTTGGAAATGATTTGCAGAAACACTGACATCAAAGTGAACACACACACACACACAAAAAAAAACACATATACATTTACAGTCTCGGTGACAGACACTAACATGGATGGTTGCCAGAGTAGGAGTTTTACCACCCATGTAGGCTATTTTTAATCAGAAAAAAATGCCTGAGGAAAAAAAAATGCCTTTGGAATGGTCGATATAATTTGGACTTTGGACTTTGTGGTTTTTATGGTCTTGCATTCATTTGGAAGGTTACAATATGGGCTGGAAACAGTTGGACTAATCTGGCAGCTCAGATGCCACACACATTAACCAGAGAGCTCGCCCTTGTCCTGTTTGACCAAACATCTGTCTTCCATTTCCATCTGTTTAAGACAAAGGCTATGTCCCAAATCACATTTTGCTGTATTATAAAGTGTGTTATCTCAGACATAGCCTTCGGTGATGCCAACTTCAAAAGGCCACAGATCTTTTTTTGCTAGAAGTCAGTAGCCATAAGCCTGGAAACAAACCTAATGAAAAAAAAAATTAGACAACTCTGGTAACCAGCATGAGCAGTATAATGCTTGTTGGATGGAAGAAAGCAACTGTCCTGAGTATATTTGCCGCTAAAGAACCTGGCCATGCTGGATGCATGCTTCAAGCCAGAATGCATTATGCATTTCATGGTGGTCTAATATGTTGTTTTTTCCCCAGAAGAGTAGTCTCCATTTTCCAGAATGTAGTCTGGTCATGCTGATCAGCTAAACCAACACCAGAAAAGCATCATCCAGCATTAACTAGCATAAGAATCAATGAACTCATGCTAGTCTTAGTTGCTTTTTTGGCAGGGTATTTACTGCATGACAATACTGGTGCTTATGCCAATAATAACAGCATGTTCCTTTCACATGCAAAATCAGCATATCAGCAGTATTCATTTTAATAAACACAAAAAGGCAAACAATAAGCAATGTTATCCAAAGTCCAACATGAATTGCATCATAAATGGCAGAACAATTTGCAGCACAAAGCCATCATGGTGGGCCACAATGGCCTGGTTTCTCATCCTTGGTGTATTCCTGCTTTGTGTCCCACAATGGACTTTGGATCCACCACAACCCTGACCAAGATAAAGTAGTTACTGACAGAATGAACAAACGAATGACAATGCAATCAATAAATAATTTACGAAGCAAAAATGATGAAATCTGAATTCATGGGTTCAAACCCAGGACACCCCTTACCCCAAATAATTGTTGGCAAGTGTAATCATGTCTCAGAGGTACAAGAGGAGAGCAGATTTCAAAATAGTACCAAAGACAAGGAAAGAATGGATTCAAGCTTTCGAACTTGTTGCAAAGACTTTCCCAAACTTTCTTTTTGCTCAGAACAAACTAGAGCTGTGTGCTCTGTTGAAAATATCTTAATGGCTACAACACTTATTGGTGTTGGATGACTAGCTTTGACAAGTTGGGGAGAAAACCTGGAGTAACCCACAAAAAGCAATTTTAGGTAGATCCACTCTGATTTTCTTTTGTATTATGTGTGTTGTATTCATCAGTATAGGTTCATATACAGTAATTGTACACTATATGAAATCATATTAAACTATATTAAACCACGAACACCTTGCCCCCTACCCCCAACTCATGAAAAACTGTCAATCTGTTAAGTGCAATTCTGAGTGTGCTACACACAGGTGAGTGGGCTATACAAACCACCTGTAGTAACACACTCTTTTCTCTGAATGTACACTGAACACTTTTTATAGACACTCTCACACAAAGACTCAGTTTGATAATATATGTTTACTTGTGTATTGCACTACGCGCTGCCTCCCCCAAAATATCTCTTTTGCACAATTTCATGTACAAAATACCTCTTTTGCACAATTTCATTTACAATATCTATGTAAAGTTTTTGTAAAGTATGTATAGTCAACTTAATTTTTTTCTTATACTTATATGTTCATATTTATGTTTAACTTGTATGTAGCACCATGGTCCTGCGAGACACGACATTTCGTTCAACTATATGTCCACACATGTAGCAGAATGACAATAAAGCTCGACTTGAACTTGACTTGATATCAGTGTAGGCCAATGTTTTATTCATAGCCGTAACTAGCCATGAGGGCACAGAAATCTGGACCTCAGTACTTTTGGAAGGTTGGGTTTTTTTTCCTCTCTCTTTTCACATAGCCTATTTCCCGTTCTCAACTTTATTAAGGAAACAGTGACGTCCAGATAATGTGGTGGCAGAATGTAGTCTGTGTCGAGGAAAAAACCATCCAAGACTACCCTAAAATCCATTCCAAGACTACCCTCTGACTGTCCTCCTCAGCTGCTCTGAGATCATTTGAGAACCAGCCATCACTGGTCATTACCAGTGATGGCTGGTTCTCAAATGATCTCAGAGCAGCTGAGGAGGACACTTTATCACATACTTAATCTGTCAAGGAGTCGGATGCAAGTGCAAGACATTTCTTTTAATAACAAAACAAAAAAAAAAAAAACAAGTGAAGACTGGAAAAACACCCAAAAACTGGCACAACTGAAACAAGGAACTAAACTGACAATAGGCAAGGCAAAGCAAGGCAAGGAAAAGAAAACACAACATGAAAACATAAAGCCACTCACAGCACAAATATAACACACCAGCAACTCCATCAACTATGAACAAACACACAATACTCCACAACTAAGGAAGGAAAACACAGAACCTAAATAGGGAACTAATTGGGGAAACACAAAACAGGTGAGCACAATCAAGCAAGGAAATAGAGCAGACAACAAAAAAAAAGAAATTCAGAAAAAGAGTGAGAGTGCCCTCTGGTGGTCTGGGGAGGAATTGTTCATGGTGGACATGACGTAATCAATCATTATATTTAGCTCTCACAAAGCACTATGCTAATAAGCTTGCTGTTGAGAGCTATGCAACTAAAATATTATAGGCTAACATTTGACAAAGCTATGATATAAATGTAAATGTTTATGAGGGCAAGTGACAGTTTGTGCAAAGTGCAAAGCAATTATTTTTAGTTTGCTATAAATAAACACTTAATGTTAGTTAAATTTTAAGTTGATTTGTCCATGTTATTTCTTAATAACATACTGTCTGGTCTAACTGGAGTCAGAGCCCTTTATGGAAAGACTGAAGGATAGAAGGATAAGATAATAGGCATTACTAATTAGCAACTGATGTAGTACACATTCGTTATTGTGATATTTTAACTATAAATCACTTCGGCAATGTGGACCTCACTAAAATTTGGATCCTGATTACATCCCTGGCTGTATTTATTTACTTAGGTTCTTACATACATGATTTGTCTTTCAGGTATGGTTATGTGAAAGGTTTCTGTTTTAATCTGTGCATGTTTAAGCAGCAAGTGTTTATGTATCTTATGTGTGGGAGTAACTTTTGATTCAGGGCTCCATCAAGGTTTATAGCCCTGGGGCCAATCGCAGTCGTAAAGCAGCTCTGGCACTGGTTCTGTTTTGGCAAGGTGGATTTTGTTCACAGCTTTTAAAAGCACAGCCCGTAACACAGTCCAAACTAAATAATTGAAGCCTACGCTAGGGACTCAGAAAGGGAAGTGCTTCCAAACTGAAGTGTTACAAAGCAATTGTTTTCAAGGGCACTTCCAAATAGTCATTATTAACAGGACTAAGCAATGGCCAATTTGTTCTCATAATATTTGCTAGTTAATCTCTGAATATTAACTTTAATTCATATGGAATTCAGACACCAGTGTTCCATTGTTGCATAATTATTGACCCTTATGTAAATGAGTAGTTCAAAAGCAATAATAAACAGGTATGACTGATAGTGTGTATTTTGCAGGCTATTTAATATAATCAATTTCCCATTTAATGGGACCAAAGGTTATTCTTATACTTTACACTATACATTTTATAATTTACTATTACCATAACATGTAATGTGATTCATAGCTACTTGGCTCACATTTATAGATGAACTTTTTCTGTAGGAATGGTCATGTAAGTGGCTACCATGTGTACTCTCCCTGTGAACGCTTGAAGCCTTGGATTCAATTATTGCGCCACACCAATATCAAATGAATAGAAGGATGGAAAATGTAATTTGTACAATTTTCCAATTACCCTAAATGCAAAGACATATTTGATGTCTTTCGTTGAAGCTAAACTAAAGGCTAATGTGGTAAAAGAAGTTTATCTTACTCAAAATCCTATCCATAACTTCTTGCACTTGATCTTTCTACAATTATTTAGCAAGTAAATTCCATTTTTAAATGAACTATTTGTAAAATAGCAGGGTAGCTCATACTAATTCTTAAATATAATTTGGAACATCATCATCCACTTAACTTTGGAATTTAGAGAGCTTGTGTTGGTGGAATACCATGTCATTTTGATCTTTTTTGCCTAATTATTTCTTGAAAGTTACCTTTACTACTAGAAAATCATAACTAAGCACAGTGGGCTGTTTACTCCTGGTAACTTGTAGATATGAGTACATCTGTCGGTCCTTTCCAAAGCACCTCAGTGTGTTTATACTCTGCCAACCTTTTGGTAATTAGCTAACTTTCCATGATTAGAGCTAAAAAATATTTAATAACAGTTGCATTTATGCATAATATATGCAATATTTATTGTCTATTTACAAAACAGCAAACTTCTGTACATGGATAGTCTACATGGGTGTCATCGCAGAGAGAGATTAGTGAAAATAGCTTTTCAGGGCCCCTAGGTGGAGGAGACTTAAAAAGTTTGCATTTTAAAAATATGGTAGGATGACCTCGGACAAATCCAGACTGCTTTTCCCATGTGTTGAAAATGCAACCTTTTTATCATAATCTTAACGTAATCGAGTATTTATCCTGGTAGCTATGCAATTTTTGATGTATGCCATCAGTTGTGTGCTGTTTTGACCTTTTACTAAGTGCAATTGCGTACAGTTTGGTACATTGCCAAAAACTTTCCCAAGCCGCCCCATGATGCTCGTGTTCAGCTGTTTTCTCTCCAGTTCTGACAGGGACATGGAGCAGACTGATATTCGCAGTGTGCAGATAAGACTGAGGAAGCTTCATGGTTCCTCCACAGAGAGTTTATCTTGAATTAGGAAGAGTATCTACTCGTGGTGGACTATAAGCTTTAACCTTTATCTTTGTGGAGATAAAGGTTATTTATTAGGTTAATGGAAAGAGGGATAAAAACATGTCTATTTTTACTTTTTTCTTGGCTACACACCAGACTACCAAAGGCATTATCAAATAAGAAATTTATTAACCGGTCCTCTGGGATATAATATGCTATATTCATAGACTTCCTTTTCTTATTTCTTCCTTTTTTTTCTTAGTTTGTGGTTTTCAGATTGTAGTGTCAAGGGGGCTATAGTTATTATTTTGTTATTATTTAGTAGTTATAAGTGTATTGCTCGCTGTCACTGAATGGTTTTAAAAATATACATGTCACACTAATGTGTGGCTTATACAAAGTTCCTAATTTCTAATTGAAAGCTCAAAGTAATGTTTTCATGAATCTAACTGCAATTTTAATAAAACTAGGAAAACTTATTATTTGTTACAAATTCCAGAATAAAATAAAATAATAATAATAACAACAAATCCAATTATTAGTGCTGTGCTCAATATGTTTAATAGTTTGATTCTGTTCATAAAAATTCATCTGTGATGTGATAATAACGTAGTTTGCATAAGTATTCACCCCCTTTTAACTTTTCCACATTATTTTGTGATGTTACAGCCTGGAACTTAAATGGGCCTAATTGTGATCATATGTTATGACTCTAAACAAAAAAAGTCTACAATATTGGGGCTGGGGTGGTAAATTGTGATTGCATAAGTATTTGCCCCCGGTGCTGTTGAACCCCTAAACTGCCACCAGTTGCCATCAGAAGTCACATGACTAGATGAATGGAGTGCACCTGTGTGCAATTAAAGTGTCACGTGATTGTAATATAACTACACCTGACCCTGGAAGACCCCAGTGTTTGTTTCTTTGAGAAAAGGCATCCGTCAAGTTTTAGTTATAAGAACTATATAACCTATAAAACACTATAAAATATATATATTCCAAACCTTATAGGGGTCTCACAGCAGTGGGGGTGAATACTTATGCAATCAAAACTTTTATGTTTTTTATTTGTAAATAATTGTGCAAACCATGTAGTATTCTCAGCCTCACTTTAATACTATGAGGCAGGTTTGTGTACATTGATGACATATAACCCCAATTAAGTCCATTTCAGTTCCTGAGTGTAACATTACAAAATGAGGGAAAAGTTCATGGGGGTGAATACTTATGTGCATAATCATAAGGAAATGCAAAAGGAAATTAAAAAAAAAATCCTGGACATTTTTTACACAAAAAAAGTTTGCGAACCCTTTCTCTATAGATAGAAATCAACAGAAAAGGGGTTAAACAAATCCCCATCACTAGTTTACAAAGTTTAGTTTCAATCCCAAATACCTCCATATTTGGACATTTTAGTGCACTAAGTAGCTGGCATAAAGCGTCTTTTGACACCATTCGCAGTGCGCATATGTAAGGAGGAGGGGGTGGTTTGGGACACGGCCCGCGTTCAGACTCGCCCTGCCTCCCTTCGCTCTCCAAGAAACCCGGAGAAAGTCTCAGCCTGGTCCTCCTCCACCACACAGCGAGCTCAATGAGCGCCGAGCTTGTCCGCACACACGCCTAGTTTCGCCCGGTCGTCACTCGAGCCCAGGAATGCCATGGCCACTCAGCCCAACCAGGACTACTTCCGCTCGGTCAGCAGCGAGTCCACTACCTACATGATGGTGCCTGCGAGCGGCCGCAGAGAGTCTCCGTCCAAGCTGTGGCTCGCCATGGTGGTGATTGTGGTGGTGGTGCTGCAGATCGCCTCCACCACCGGACTCTTCCTCTACCTAAACATGTCCCTGTCCCAGGTGAGCGCTTGTTTTTCAGTTCTCATGCACTCTTTCACTTTTCACAAGAGTTCATCACGGTGAAAGCAACTGTACACTGCGACGCAATGCAACTGGCACTCAGTTTGTCTTACTGCCATCCAAACCTGCCAAGGTTCATTCTGTACACGCTTTTCAGCCTTTATTCTTGTATTTATACACTCATTATATATAAACATACACACACTAAATGATATATACTTAATATATATATATATATATATATATATATATATATATATATTAGTATATACCAATAGCAGTATATACTTATACTTGCATATATATACTTATATATTTTGCAATTTATTAACAATATTATTAAGTTCTTATAAAGTATTTATTAAGACCAGCTTTTGTGACATCTACACTCTCAAAAAGTGTACTAAACTTTTCTTTGTCACTTAAATATACATCTTTTACCTGGAAATGCGAATATAATATACTCTTAAAAGCTATATAAGATACATGAATTCATTTAAAAGCTTTCAAAGTACACTATATGCACCTTTCTATTTCAGATACATATTAAAAGTATAAAATGTCTACTCTTGATGGTATCAGCCCAGCAACAAGGAAAAAGGTACAGTTTAGTACCTTGCCGGGAATGCAGGCAATAAAAAAATAATAAAATATTACTATGGTTCTGATTGCAGCTTGTCTTAAGTCTTAAGACATTAAATTGTTTTAGGATCTCTTCTTGATCAGCAGCAAGATTAGACAGAAATGAAAGTTTTGGTGGCTTATGTTACACTGCAACACATATGACTATTAGTAATGTAGAGATTTTTTCCCTATGTATGCTTTTCACATAAAAAAAAAAAAAAAAACATTTGATCCAGCAGAACAGATACAAATTCTTCCTTATGCTTCCTTTTCTGTGAATCTGCCAAATAAAGACTCCAGTCAGTTGAAGCACAAATCCGTAAGGAACGCTGTAAATCTGTGCACTGGATACTTTCTAACATTTGTGGAGGCTCTGATCTGTAACTGTCTTTGTTATTTGCAGAGCTCTGCTTTGTCATGTGAGGTAGGAACTACAGTATTGTTTGGTTACATTCAGCCCCTGGTTGTTTTTGCTGTTTTTGATCATTTTAAAGGGACTTTTCCCTGCTTGCCAGGAGATAGCCATAATTCTTTTCAAAAATAGACATTGTGGTTTGGGAGTAAGCTGCTGTAAGCAACTGAGGCTACACCAAGGACAGTTTTGGTTTAGGTCTTGGAGTGATGTGTAATGCATCACTGTCGTCCTCACTGTCACATGATGATAAGCCATATTTAGCTACATTGACTTACACATTCTAGACGTTTCGATTACTCAGAACCTTCACATACGTCTGGTTCCACATTTCCAAGACATAAAGATCTGAATCAGAAATGATAGGCACTGTAAATACTGTAAAGGCTCTATCATGCTCAGAAAATGGTAAAGGAAAGGGAAAAAAGGTCAGATCTTGGTCATACACAAAGACTGTAAACAGTAGAAGAAGACCAAAGGGAGAGACTCTCACATAAGGGCATGGAGCTGACATTGGATTGAACCAAAGGCTGACTTATTTCTGTCTACTTCCTGCTGGCCAGTGTGAAGGTGCTTGCCAGAATGGAGTCAATCTGCTTTTAGGTACGTCATGGCACTCAGTTGAGCCCGTGACTAAGCCAGTTTGCCGCGGAGTGTGACTGGTGCGCCCACTTCCACATGCTGCTGTTTTTCTGCAAGTCAGCACCCATTGGAGGCTTTCGTCATGCCACCTCGCTCCATTCCAGGTTCTCTGTGAGAGAAACCTTCACCAACAATAACAAAAGTTGGTGTAAAATTATATCCTGCAAGCAGTGTTTAGTTTTTTTTTCCGCTTAACTCGGTCAAAGCCTTCTGCGACAGTTTCTTTTGCCAAGATCCACAAAAAATCTTACTCACTTACACCTTTCTGTGTCTGCCCATTTATTGTTCTTTCTTTTCTTTTTGCTCTTCTCTGTCAGGCTGAACTTTTGGGTTTTATGCAGAACGGTCCTTATGCAGCTAAATTTGGCTGCCTTTCTTTGTGGATTCATGTTACGCCAAGTTAGCTCGCCCCAAGCAGGGCTTGGATATTTCCCAATGAGACACAAGATTTAATCGAAACTGTTTCACAGAGTTTAAAATAAAACACAACACTGGTGCCCACACAAAAGTATGAATATTTCTGATGCAATTAAATCTTTATCACCCAGGGTATACAATTCTTCAAAGCACACAGAAGTTTTTATCCCTTTGAATAATACAAGCTATTCATTTACTCCTGTGCAATTCCAGTGTAAAATATACTTTTTATCTGACTGATTTGTATTCATGTTTACTTAAGTGAAATATAATCAGTTTAAAAAAAGTGTTAAAAGAAAAAGAACAAAGAATTGAGATGGGTTATGCAATCATTTGAAAAACACACACACATATAAACACACACATACACACACGTTTATATTACTCTCCATGTGAGGACAATCCTCTGACATAATTATTAATGCGGCTAATTAATAATTAATGCTATGTTTGTACCTAAACGTAACCCTAACCTTCACTTCAGTAACTAAAAGGAAACTTTTTAGTTATTTTAGGTTTTTTTGTTCCTCATGTGGACCAGCTGCAAACTAGTGAAGGGTCTTTAGAGCTAATGTAAATATTCCACGCTCACACACAGCGTAGTGGTCAGATGGGATGGCCTACCAGCGCTGTTGTCCTAAAAGCATGTAAACATCTCTGCTCAGGCTCACGTTATCACAACCCGTAAGAACAATATTGGCAAAATAAAAGGCCCCAGCATTTAACTGGACCTCCGGTTTACTCCAGCACTACGCGAACAGATAGATGCTATCTCTTCATTAAGGCCTATTAGGGAGGGACGTCACGCGCAGCAGGTTCTTCTCGCTTCTCAAGGCTCTCACTTGTGCGGGAAATAAAACTTCAGGAATGGAGGCTACATTTTACAATCATATCACACATACCTTCCTTTTTGAATGTGCTCAGAGCCGATGAAGGCAGGAAGGCTGGACAGGCTGCATTCTTCCAGACCCAACAAACAACACATTAAGACTTGAATGTGTTTGTTACTCAGTCCAAGAGCTGCTTGTGTCTGGACTGATTTTTGTATAAATTAAAAACAAGAGGAATTACTGCCTCTTCTGAGTGCCTTAATAGGAACTTTTTGGTGGTTTTGGCTGTAGGATACGGGCCTGATTCCACGGTCAGGCCTGTAGTTAGTATGCCGCAAGCACTCTCTGTGATGAACCAGAGCTGAAGACAGAAAGCAACAGAAATGAGAGCCATTCGAATGACCACAATCTCTTTGAAAACGCCTTACAATGACGTCTCAAAGGGGCCCGTCTCCACTGGTCATTTAAGAGATTTACGAGCCAATGGGAATAGGAAAAAGAAAAGAGATTATGCGTAAAAAGGATGGTTTCCTGTAGCAGCATGTGGGTGATTATTTTTGTCATCAGCTTTCTGTCTTGTGTGATTGCCTTTGTGCTTATGCAGTCAGGTGTGAGATGTGGTGTCATTTAAGCTGCATGTTAAATTTCACTCGAGGATTTACAAGGAAGCAAAACTTAAACATTCACTACACCTCTGAGGCTTATCAGCAGGCACTCCTTGTTGTGAAGTGATTTCTGAGAAACACAGGGATGAAAGGAGAAATCTCCACCCTGAAGGCTTTCCAGGTGTATTATACAGAAGCTCTAAACTACAAGTTGTAAAAAAAATGGTTAAGTGCTATGTCAGTACTTTGAATTAATGTCTCGTAATTTCAACTTGTTATTGTGACGTATTACTTTGACTGCTAACACTAGAGGTTATTTTAATAGTTTGAATTTGACATACCATATCTGAACACATTTAGGTGAATTCGTATTAGTAGACATATATGCATGTATCTAAGACGTAAGCTTACTGTATGAGAAGCAGCATACTGAATAAGATTTATAAGCAAATAGTCAATAATTTAGTCTTACTGACAGATTGTAGGGTGTTTTATGTCTAAGTCAAATGTGGAAACAAAGATTTAAGTCAAAATAATGAGTCATAATGTTGAAATAATGACATAATACCTTGAAATAACAAGTTACTATGTAGAAATAAGATATTAATTCAAAATAGCACTTGTTTACAACTTGCAGTTCAAGGTTTCTGGAGTATTAGACTTCATTTGAATTATAACAAAAGCGATAATGAAATAGTTATACAGTAATGATTATTCTTTATAGGGGATTATTAATGATTACTATTAACATTTAGTTAGGTTTGCTCTTAGTAGAAGAAATGGCTACAAATACTTTTTCCTCTTCAGTAAATAACCAGGGATATGAATAGCCAAATATTTAAAAAAAAAAAAAAAAAAAGAAAGAAAGAAAGAAAAAAAGATTGATTCCTGAGTGCATTCATCCTGCCTGCCCAGACAACCTGCTCTCCCCCAGGCTGAATTTCCCAAAGCTGAGGCCAAGCAGACGAGTTGGAACAGAGAGGAGCGCAAAAGCTTTTCCCCACAAACCCTGATGAGCCCTGCTGTTTCCTTCTGACATCACAGGGAGAATTAATAAAACAACAACAACAACAACAAAAAATTCACACATTGACCAAGAGACAGGATGATTGAGAGGGAAGGAGACAAATTGAGAAAGAGAGAGAGAGAGAGAGAGAGAGAGATCCTGGCATGGCTTTAAGTTACATGACTGGTTTTTCTTTTTAATCCTTCCCGAAAAGTAGTGATATGTTGAGTGAAGCATAAAGTTCAGCAGTGGCAGGTCCACTCCACTCTTCCCCCAGCTCCAGAAACCAGGAGTAACACTAGAGCATTGTTCCTCATTTCCTGCTACTCTCTCTGGGATCAGAAATCCTCGCTCACCCTTTCTGGACCCCACACTTGCATCCCTACAACCGGCATGTTACTGCTGTTGATTTTATAGCACTTTGCTGTATATTTTACTACCACTACATGTTATACATGTGGTTATGGAGCCTGCTGCACAGATTCTATAAGGAAGCATGGCTAGCTGTGTAGTTCTGATGTTACATCTTGTTTTGTACAATCTTAAGGCATTAGCATGACACGGATTACTGGCACACAATGATAAACCACACCTTGGACAGCACTGTCAGATATAAGTACACAGATGTGAGTCCATCCCTTCAAAATGATTGTTGTCCTGCTACTACTTGTAGAATTTCTTCATTTTTTCCCTGCTGCAACTTCAAGCAAGCATGAGCTTGTAAAAGCCAGGATGTATTTGTCAAGTAGACAGTAAAATATTAAAGTGACTCCAGCAGTTTGGCATGAACCAGGAAAAACGTTAACAGTTCTACCAAAAATCCACAAATAATAACCGTACCCATTACTTGAAAACCACAAAGCTGTACTCAGGTCAATTTTTAAGACATCAGTGTGCTCTGCATGTCACAGACACTATTTACAATCTATACAAGTAATTGAAAATCTGGTAAAATGCATGGAAAAAGGAGCTTGATTTCCTGAAAAGCACTGAGCTTGCCTTGCACAGTGCAAACCAGAGTTTGTTTTTAATTGAGGGTCTGTTCTCCTCCCAAGTCCCAGCCCTAAATATCGTGACATGACCCATATAACTGGCCTCGGATCAGCTTTAACCTACATGTTGCAGACGTAAAACCCCCTCATTAGCTGCTTGATTCACACTGCCTGATTTGTGTAACATCATTGGCTCTGAAAAACAGGCCCCTTCACCCTGCATGGCCTCTCCGTCATGCTCTGGAAGCAACTGCTAAAGAGTCATTAAGAGCAAACGCCAACCGTGACGCTAAGCAATTTCTGATTCTAGGATTCAAATTGCATGCAGACCTCCTTCCTAGATCATTTGCAAAGATTTGTGAATGTGGATAAAGAGAAAGGGAGAGAAGAGAGAGAAAGGACTTGCCTCTGAGCAAGGTGATTTAAACTTCCCCCTCAAGGATGTAACCTCTCTTTAGCTGGCTCACAATCATTGAGTTGAACATGTCCTAACTCGATTTGCCCTAGCAAGTCCTTATGCACTTCTCACAGAAAAGGTCAAGGATTGTTCAAACTGGCCTTGAATCGTGTCCTGGGTTTCAGACTGCTCCCTTGTTAACCATCCCTCGGGTCTTGTTCAGATTGTTCTTTGATTGTTGTTCAGAATTTATTGGGTTAGATTCAGTGACAGCAGAGAACAAAGCAATCTGAGTCGGTTATAGTTTTCTTTTTCCAAGCACACGTTGTACCACGGATTTCTCTTGGTGCATGTCTCTATAAATCTAAATAAGATCATGGATAGGGGGCTATGAAATATATAAAAATGAGTAGACAATAAAAGAAAGAAGAAGATATTTACAGATGTAGAGTGCGAGGTGTTAATAGGACTGGTGAATAAAAAGAAGTGAAAAAAAAGTCTTATTGTCAAACAGTAAGAAAGGCAGTCTGAGCTAGGATCTCTGAGATTGGTGCACTGGAGGTTGAAGAGCCAAGGGGTGAAAGTTATAAGGGAAAAAGTAGATTTCAGTGTGCTCACAATTTACAGTTTTCATTGGTATCAGTGACACAATTTACAATTTTCATTGGTATTAGTACTAAGGGTGAAGAATCATTTTTGACAAACTATAAGAAACTCAGCTTGATCATTGGAACCTTCCTGTGATTGGCACATTGACAGGTGAAGAACCAAGGAGTAACAGAGGAGCTGCGATGTCTGGGATTGCTCAATGCCCTGGATAAAAACCGGGATATTCCCGAGGACCTGGCCCAGCTCTTAGGAGAATCCTGCATCAAACTGGCTGAAGGCATCAAGGCCTACATCTCTAAGGTGAGTCTACATCTGGAGCTGGTTAAGCAGCCCAAGAGCTCCATTACGCAACCCGTGAAGCCGATGCATGCAGTCACCGGGGCTGTTTATCGACAGGCAGCTCATTTTGCTGACTTCAACAATGTTCAGATCAGCAATTTTTAAATAACATGTTTCACTCTAGTGTTTGGGCTCAGAGGCAAAAGCAGTAGGCAGTTTCTTGTTAAGCTCTTCATTACTGTTACCATAAATGTGTCAATGCAAGTCAGTCATTTCTTAGTGCATAAAATGTGGATGCATGACTCATTAATTGCTTTAAGGCATTTCATGGTTGTGACTGAATTTCTCAGCATTATGCCAAGTGAGTCACCAGTGTGCCCTATTCATGAACCACTTCACTATAAGTCCCAGCTCGAAGGGAACTACTTGGATTTCCACTGGAACATCTGGTTAATCCTGTGTTCAGTTATTTCATGTTCTATCCTGTATAAATGGACACCGAGCAAGTTTCTGTCATTTAGTATCTTTAGGTGATGGAGGACCACATGTCTAACCACACGTGTGTTCTTTGTGTGTAAAAGTGCATTTATCCATCTTAAGCACCAAATGATTTGAATCAATTTCTTTTGTTTACTCTAGTCCTACACCTCCATTTCTCCACACTTACAGACTTCATGACGCATGTCACCCCCTCCCGCTCTGTCAAATCTTTCACTACTAATTGAGTGAGGCTGCAAACAATTTATTGGTGCAGGGAGACTTAGGCATTTGGCACTTAATTCAAAACAGATGCGCCATTTTCAGAGAGATGTGGACGCAATTATGGCTCCCGAAAGACTACCCAGATCGACTTAGGGATCAGCAACTGGGGAAAAAAAAAAAAAAACTCATGAGGACACATATATGTCCTTGATGCAAGATCAGAAGAAAATATGTAATATTATATATGGATACATATTACTTTGTTTTTGCATTTGCTCGCGTGCCTACAAAAGTTAGCAAGTGAGATTTGATAGATAGATCTAAGTGAGGCTTAGACAGAGGAAGAAAGAAACAGGTCCAGCAAGCAGTAGGAATGAGAGAAAGGGAGGAGAAGGAAACAGAGAAAGAGAAACAGAACAACTGAGCAGGAGAGAAAACAACTGAGGCAGTGAAAGAGAGAGAGGAATGTTTATTAAATGTAGACATTCAGAATGTTGAGAATGCCAGCACACGTGGTAGTTATTACTAGTCTCACTCTTACATATTACATATAGCAGAGTGTGAGATTGGTATAACGCCCCTTGTACACAAGTATGCACACCATCGACCCGGGTCTTTGTTACTGCTGCAATTCTTGTGTCCTGTGCTCAACTTTGATGTAATGCCAAAACAAAGATCTGCTGCTCAACTCCAATACAGAGAGAGTTTTTCTATTTAATCCCACAAACGGAGACCTGCACAGGCATGGACGGATATTCTCTAGTAGAAATGAGCAGTTGTAAATACATCAGAATGCACCAGGGCAAGACTCATGATAATATCAGCCTTCCTATGCCAGTTAATATCATGAACACTGACTCTACCTGAGTAAGTGGTAGCGGAGGAGGAACTGACAAAGCCCTCTGAAAATCCCTAAATCCAGGCTCCATTTCCCCCTCGTTGCTCAATGGGACTTTTTGTCCCTTCATCCTGGTCCCATGTCCATCTTTGATTCAGCCTAATGACTCATTAAATCATAGAGGAAGCATTCCTTCTTCAAGCATGGAGAAATTCAGAACCACTTTTCCACCATCACAGAGAAAAAAAGACTAGAAATCCCATTCTGTGTAAATGTTAGAAGCAATGTTCAAATGCCACAGCAAAATACTAAAGTAAAATCTAATTCAGGAAAAAAGATACTATTGCCAACTGTATCTCTCTTGATTTTTTTTCTTCTCCAAGGTACAAACAGTGCATTGTAAAAAAAAAAAAAAAAAAAGTCTAGTTATGTGCTTTAAATCTATACCATAGCACTGATTGGTGAGAAATTGTTGACTAATTGTCTATAACAGCAGCTCATTCTACAATATTAAATATAACTATAAATTATAGGATTATAAATTTGTTGCTCTGTAATAAATAACATTTGTAATTGTTGGCAAATTGCTGTGGTATAAGAGGAATAAAACACTTTGGAAAATGCTATTATTGGAAAATAATCAACTTTGGGATGGCACCAGAAACTCAAAGGACAAGTATTTGTATTATTAAATGTACAGTTTAGTAACTCTTTTTCTGAGAGAAATACATGAGGCCAGAAAGATAATATAGTTGAGTGCAAAAGTTTGCAGCCCCTTGATTTCTTTATGATCTAATACAGTATATACAAAAAAAAAATATGTAAAAAAAAAAAAGATCCCAGAAATGAATTGTGAGTATACAAGATAAAACATCTTCAAGACAAAATCCAAACGTAAGGCAGAATGAATAGAAACTACTTAGAAAAGAACCAAAAGAAGGATCTCTAGAAAGTAGTTTTGCCAAACCTGATCTAAAGAAGGTAGAAGAGGGTGCACACCTTTGAACTAACTTACTATTGACATCTTAATGTACACTATTTGACCATTTCTGTTATTTGTGATCATAAAAGAACATCTGTAAAACATAACACACTAAATGCCTCTTTGGTTAAATAGGCTAATTTATCCTAAGGGTATACAAACTTTTGCACTCAGCTGTATGCGTTATTTTCTAAGCTTCTTTTCTGAAGATGTAAAACAGAGATTTTTGAGGTAGAGAATGTGCATAGGGACTGTGAGCAAGAGACATTTGGGAAAGGGAAGGGACAAAAAAAAAAGTTAGAAAGAAACGCAAAAAAGCCAGGGAAGGAAAAAAGAGAAGTTAATAAGGTGATGGAGCCGGGGCCGGCTGGCGCTCTCGTGTTGCTCTGCTGTGGAGTACGCGAGGGCTCGCCTCCTGCCAAAAATGTTCTCGAAGTGCTCGAAGCTGGTTCTACTTAGAGTCAGATTTCACTAACCCACTACAGTGACCTTCTGAGGGAGAGAGACAGAGCGAGCGAGCGAGATTTAAAGGCAGCTTTAAAATGTTTGGAAGCAGCCATGACAGTTTAGTGTACTGCCAAGACTGAAGGCAAACTGTCATGTCTTTAACACCCACATTAAATGTTGAAAAGTCAAGTAAAGGGGACGGTGTGCACAGGGAAGGAACGAGTACAGATGAGACAAGGGTGCTCTCAAACAAGGCTGAAAAGTCTGAAAAAGTGTGTATCAGAGCAACAACGAGGTCTCTGCTCAAGTGCAACAGAGCGGGACGCCGTTTTGGGTCAGCTTCATCATGCAGCAATGAATACCAAACGGCACTGACCCAAAAACGCAGCAGAAATAAACAGTGTACAAAAACACATATACATGTGCATGAGAAACATAGGAATTGATTTTTTTTTACATGTGTATGTGTTTTCATTCATCTAATCAACACTTATCAATCTCAAAACTGTTGTTGCATTCCACAGTGCAAAGTCTGGCTATTTGCGATTTATGGTTAACTCAGTCACTCTCTTCCTGAAGCACAGCCACTGTTACTTATTAATGCGTCTGCTTAAGAATGCACAGTGGAGAAAGTTTTATGTAGAAAATAAAATTGACTCCAAATCCCAGTCTCACGCTGATATTAAGGAATTAGATTATCTGCTGAGCTCAGGCAGAGAACAGGCTAAATAGTTTTCTCCACAGTGTCTGTTTGTGTGTGTGTGTGTGTGTGTGTTTGGAGAAATACTCCCCAGCACCTCTGTCCATCTCTCTCACTTTGCGGTCAAAGGTTTCACGCCGAGTTTGTTTATTGTTATTGTTGAGGCGCATTTATAGTTCCTATTCCTGACCTCGTCCATCAGCATCTTGCAGTTTACAAAACAGCTGTTTTCTCTGCACACCAATTATCCCTGTTTCCGTCGTATAAGTCCTATGAGTATAAACTCAGGCATTACAGATTTCAAAGGCTTTACAGTTCCCAGCATCATTTACGTTCTTTTATGGCCTGAATAATTAACATTATGCAATACAATAGGCAAGGGATAGCTTACAGGCAATTGGTGATTATCACAAAATAAACCGTGGTACAGAACACAGAGGTCTTGTCTTGCCCTGGAGGAGTTTATTTGTTTATGTTAACCCACTTGTTACACGGCTACTTTCCAGCAAAGTCATTCATTTTACACAGAATATTGATTGCTGAATATCTTCTAAAATAGTCCATCAGGACTACATAGCCATGTAGTCGACTTGCCTATTTGGTGTTTCCATTTATGGCAAAGTGAAACAAGGAGAACTGAAATACTTTTGAGATGTTGATCTTAACGGACTACGTTGAGTGGCATGAGACATGGACATCAGCATCCTGTAATTCAGAAATCACAAACCTCCAACTGCCAAAGAAATCAGAATCAAGTTTCCACAGAATTATAATAATATGAATCAACTAAGGAAACTAGAAGAAACACAACACTGACTAGAATTTGTGAACCTCCATTCACCCCCCTCCCACACACCAAAAAACATGTGATGTAGTGCTCTAATCAGGCACTTGGACTTAAGTCTTTGTCTAAGTAATGATTTTAATGACATGAGACTCGCTCAGACTCACATTGCTCAGCATTAATACCTTGTTTCACTTTATCTATGATATGGGGTTAGAGTCGGACTCGCATATAAAATTACACTATATATTACCCATATTTGGTTCTTCCCCAAACTGTTACCACAAAGTTGGAAGCACACAATTGTATAGGATGTGTTTGTGTACCGTCACAATTTACCCTTCACTGGAACTACAGGGTCCAAACTTGTTCCAGCACGACAATGCCCCTGTGCACAAAACGAGCTTCATGAAGACATGCTGAGCCAAGGCTGGTGTGGAATAACTCCAGTGTCCTGCACAGAGCCCTGGCCTCAACCCCACTGAACACCTTTGGGATGAACTGGAGTGCAGTCGATGTGCCAGGCCTCCTTACCCAACATCAGTGCCTGAGCTCACTAATGCTCTGGCTGAATGATCAAAAATCCCCACAGCCACGCTCCAAAATCTAGTGGAAAGCCTTCCCAGAAGAGTGGAGGTTATTATAACAGCAAAGAGGGGATTGAATCCGGAATGGGATGTTCACAAAGCACATATGGGTCTGATGGTCAGGTGTCCACGAACTTTTGGCCTGGTTAGTGATGACTTTTTGTAATCACTTATTCCATGACTTGAGACCCGTACTCTGACTCACTTTTATATGGTTTGACATTTGATGAGAATTTGCTTAATCTATGACTTGAGACTCAGACTTGGACTCACTTTTATATGCTAAGACTTGAGACTCTACTCGGGCTCACTTCTCCAAGACATGAGACTCTACTTAGGCTCATTTCTCTAAGACTTGAGACTGTACTCAGGCTCACTTCTCTAAGACTTGAGACTGTACTCAGGCTCACTTCTCCAAGACATGAGACTCTACTTAGGCTCACTTCTCCAAGACATGAGACTCTACTCAGGCTCACTTCTCTAAGACTTGAGACTCTACTTAGGCTCACTTCTCCAAGACATGAGACTCTACTCAGGCTCACTTCTCTAAGACTTGAGACTCTACTTAGGCTCACTTCTCTAAGACTTGAGACTGTACTCGGACTCACTTCTCTAAGACTTGAGACTGTACTCAGACTTTACTTCTCTAAGACTTGAGAGTCAGACTCACTTCTCTAAGACTTGAGACTCAGACTCACTTCTCTAAGACTTGAGACTCAGGCTCACTTCTCTAAGACTTGAGACTCAGACTCACTTCTCTAAGACTTGAGACTATAATCAGGCTCACTTCTCTAAGACTTGAGACTCAGCTTGGACTTGCTTATGTATTATTTCAGACTTGACTTGGACTCACATATAAGACTTGAGAACCAACTTAGATTCACTTCTGTAAGATTTGAGACTCAACTCTGACTCACTTATCTATGACTTGTGACACCCCGTCTCTGACGCCCTAATCAGACTCATTGATTAGTCAACTGACACTTGAATCAGACTCACTTTTATATGACTTGACATAGAACATAGACTCGCTTATTCTATGACATGAGATTCAACTCAGATTTACTTATATATGACTTGAGACCTGATTCAGACTAAGACCTCTGACTCAACTTGTACTCACTTATCAAACACTTGAGGCTTGATTCACTTATCTAGGACCAGAGATTCACCTTGGACTCATTTATATATATGACCTAATTTATATATGGCTGAAGTTGTTTAAGTAGGACTGACATGTATTTGTTTCTTTAGCAGTCAATAGGTTTGCCCAAACTCCTCTGCTACAGTCTACTGCAATTTATTATTCCCATCCCAGAAACCCCATTCTGGACTTGATTTGATGTGAGTAACATCTTGGGGATTTTGGACTTGACTGTGATGCAAGGGTGAGATCACTTAGACTCAACAGAGACAAGGGTAAACGAGTTGATTGCAACACTTAACGTGACAGTGCTGCAGCTAAATCTTTGCCATTACAGTGCAGGCAGCGTTTGTGTATGTTCATCTCAACAGTTACAATACATTTGTAGTATACTACAATATAAACCAGTCTTAATCAGTGTCATGTGTGAAACAGCATTGGTGGATTTCGTGTCAAGTCGATGGAGAGCAACTCCAGAGGCGAGCGTGCCTCAGTCCACTGTCTCTCATGCTGTCACGGGGAGATTATGTCATTTTAGTGTGTGCGTAGGCGCTTCTATGTCTGATGAATAGCGAGACAGCTTCGCGCCAACATCAACAGAGTCTCCATAGTGCACTCACACTGCTGAACGCTAGACGGAGAAAAGGAAGAAAAGACTGAGGGAGGGGGGAGTTCTGCATCTGCAGGGGAGAACAGAAACAGACCATAAATAGAGACTGATAATAAACTTTACTTAAGGAGAGAAACGATTGCTTTGCATTTTAGAAATACTTGTAGGAATAGGCCAAATATTCTACAGTTCTGGCAAAAACTAGTCACAGTAGTGGGGTTTATGTTTGTCACTGTATCAGCCTATCTATCTGTGTAGATAGAAGTGAAGACCGGTTTCTAATCCACCATGTAGGAGTTGCTTCACTGAGCTTTAACATGCTACTTAGTAATTTCTTGAAATCTGATATGTGCAAGAAGACATTCTTTAGCCCTTGAGTAGTTTTTTTTAGTGTTGCTTTTCTAGTCAGTACTTTGTTTTCCCACCATTGTGTGCTGACTTCACATTTGATGCCAGTATGAAGACTGATGTGTGTTTCATAGGCATGTGTCTTACAGCATTATACTTGGCATTAAGGTCAGAGTCTTCCCTCTTCCAAACTTTTACTTTCAGACACCTGCAAGACATTAAACGCACGTGCCTTTTTTTTTTTTTTTTTTTATTCTCCTACAGTTGTGCTTATGACTGAAAGCGGACATTATTAAGTATAATGTGAACACTTCCATTTAGCTATGCACTCAAAAAGCCATTAAGAGTGTGATTAGTTTAATCGGATGTTTCCATGTGGGGTTAAAACAAAATGAAGTCATAGGTTGGGACTGGCCTTGAGGCATTAGAACACAAGCCCATTATGCTGAAAGTTGCTGGTTCAAATGCTGGTCAGCTTGACAGGGACAAATGAACTGGATACTGGAGGGTGACTGGTATAAAATATGACTGTCACAGGTTACTGCAAATTTCACCCCCACCCACCCACCCCCGAGCAAGACAACCCCCAAAAAACTAATTCCAACCTCCATGAACTACCTCGGGCCCCAATTTTGCCTGCACAGCTGGCGAGTACCCCTTAAAAGCAACGTTCCAAAATTGTGTATGTGTAGCTGCAAAAAAAGAATCTAATTTCTATTGTATAATAAACTCTAAAATACAGCTGCAATGTTGGCAAGCTTGAGATAAACCAAAACTGCACACAGTAACAGGGAATGCGCGAGAGACATAAGACAGAAGGTGGGGGGGGGAGAAGAGGGGCCCAGCAAACTGAAATATACTGTGTTGGGTTGCGTGGAGCTGCCTGCCAGGACAGAGACAAAGAAACCAGATAAAATATCCTCAGATGTATAAGATGGTTAGGAATGTTGATGAGTCATTGCATGTTCTCAGAGCTTCCTGCACTGACGGGATATGTCTTGTCTGTCACAGGTAACAGAGAATATCATCTCCAGACAGACATTACAAGGTGAGCATCAAATTATTGTATGTATTCCTGTTCATTCAGTCATGTAAAACTGCTTACTGATTAACTCCCGGCTTCCCTTCAGGCTTGGGTTTGTGTTGTCAGTCCTGCCCTGATTTTATTCTTTCCTACTACAGAAGCGAGAACCATACCACACAGTTACAACACTACAGGGGCAAAGTTTGTGACACAGAGACCTTCAGCCCACCTTACACTCAGCAGCGTACAAGGTGAGCCATGTCTGCTTTTGTTAAGAACGAGGCTTTATAAGTGGTGCAGTTGTCAGGGTTGGTAAAGGTAACTGTTTTCTACTTTTGATTCCACTATATCCAGTGAACTTTTTTTCCCCTTTGTGTTGGAGAGTAACGAAAATGTAGAAATAGACTAAGCATACACTGACAGAACATTTACAATTTGAACTACTTTGGAATAATACTGAAACATGCAGAAAATGGTAACCAAATAGAGTTTTATTTCTCATTAAGTGAAAGATAAAGAAATTGCAATTAGGGATTGTGTGTTTGTGGGGGTTGGGTTAGTTGTTATGGAATTTCATAGTAATTGTTTCTCCACTATTAGGCTTCAGTTTAGGTAAGTACCATGAATATCAGTCCTGTTTTTCTTTGTTCAAAGTGAAATGCTGATATCAGATATAGATACAGCGATACAAGTACATATGCCACATTTTTGTCATTTTTTCCCCCCAAAAAAGAATGTAGATCCCAAGTGGTGCAACAGAAGAGCATGCACTCTATCATCAGGGTAGGAAGGGCTGGCATACTCTCTCTTCCCTATCAGTCACAGCAGCACTAGCCAATCATGGGCATCTGTGAGCTCATGTATGCGTAAGAGAGTAGATAACTCTTTCCTCCGAGTGTGCCCTGTGACGCAGCAGTAGCAGCAGTTCAACAACATGTGGTTAGTTCGCTTCACGTTAGCCTTCACCCTCCCCGGTTGATAGCTGCCGTATGATAGGGGAGAGTTGGCTGGTGGGTGGGAATTGGCAGGTGAACGTATTAGGAAGAAAAATGGGGGGAAATGCATGTGTTTTGATAGTTACCTTAACATAAAGTAACCTCCCTCATTTCAGATATATCTAATATATATAAATGTTCAGTCTTGTTCTTTGCTTTACATTTATTTCCTTTCTGTTTCTATATTTTATATAGTATTATCCTGTATTATTCATCTATTCAGACAATCTTTCAGTCTCGGACATATTTGCTTCTGTTTAAGTGGCTCTGAAATTCTTTCTCAGTGGGAAAAAACGTGTCATCATATTTTAATGTTACATACAGTGCACTCTGGTTTACACAAAACTTTAACTGACAACTGAACGTCAAAGAAGCATTCAGTCCCGAGAAGGCTTGGTTTTGGGTTATGACAATTGAAGCAAATTTAGAAGTTACCACAGGATCTGTACACAGTAGAAAACTAGCTGCACCTGATTCTGATGGATGCCAGTGAAGATAAACAGTTACTTTCTTTTTCATACATTTCGTGCATTTCTAAATTTGTGTGAGGACAAAATGAAACGTGTTTTTGCTAGAAAACATTTTTTTAAATCACATCCAGATTTTCAGAATTGGAAAGTTTTATTTCGAAATCTTTACGGACATACTCCCACCATGTGATCCAGATGGAGGAAAAGGTTTAACACTTCTCCCTGGTCAAATATTAACCGTTGTGCCAAAATACTGCTTGAGTGCAGAGATGTTTTTTCTGTATATGTTTCAGTAATGACAAGAAAACAGCAAATTCAGTTAATGAAAATTGTTTAAAAAGTTTTAAAGGCTAAGACAAAAGGTCAAAAAAAAAAAAACCATAACATTTATGAATTCATTGTTTAAAAGACTGCAGTTGTGTCTGTACATATTAATTTTTATAAGTTTATTAAATATGTTTTATTATTTCATATATCAATTCAAAAAGCATGGTCATCAACTGATTTTATGTAAACCAGCTGATCTTTGTTAGCCAGCAGTGTTACACGCATATGCTAGGCAAGCCAAAAAGGCTGTGTTTCCACACCATGAGTCACAAGCATGATAATTAAACTGCGAAAGAGTTGAAGCTGGAGTTTCACTTCCTCAAGTGTTTTCCTGTTTGATTGCAAAGATATGCACTGATTTCACTCAAAAACAAATGTTGACAGGCAGTAAAAGATTGTTGTATAACATATATCTTAGTAATCTCACTTACAGGCATGTATTAAATTCAAAACACTAAAAACGCCACAACTCTGCAAATATTTATATCACAGAGCTGGTGATGAAAGCAAACCACTAATGTAGACATCTGCTGCTCATCTGGACTCCTTTCGGTGTCTCAGGCAGCTTGAAGTTTAGAAACTTTTGAATCTTGGAATACAAGTCTTGGACTTGGTCTTGCGTGATCTACTGATCTTTATTGAGGAATGCTGCTTGTTTTGTTTGGATAACCTCCCACTGTGTCTCCCACATACACATACACACACACACACACTCCTCTCTCAGTCCATTCTCCACACTCCTCTCTCGTCCTGGACATTTATCCTCTTCTTCTTCTGCTTTCTGTCAGCTTCAGATCCATACCTTCCTCTAAGCACTAATCCTCTATATTCATCACTCTGCTTTTCTTAGCTCTGTCCTGTCCTCCTTACATCCCAGCACTTGTTTTTTTTTTCAGTCTCTCCCTGTTACGCTATAATATGATGAGGAAATCTGTAATAGTTACATCATTAATGTTAAGCTGCAAGATTTTCAGAAACATGGTGTAATAGCGTCTTAAACATCAGTCATATTTCTGCATTCACATGATTATCTACTGAAATCTAAGAGAACTCTCTCAAGTCCATTTCAACCGGACATAATAATGTTGCTGCAGTATTATACCATTTTCATGTCACTCCTTTTTATGGAGCTTTTAGGCACTTTAACGGCAAGTATAAGTTATTACTATATCCTGTATAGCACTGTTGAACTCTTAGAAATCTATTTGGTCAGATGGTATATGGCAAATCACAAGTTTATATAATGCACTAGTCCTAATATGTTCTTGTTTCCATAGTAACGAATGTCTTGTATGACAGATGGTACATAAACAGATGTAACTCTTGAGATGGTGAAGTTTTCCGTAAAGAGATGTTTGTTTAGCATTTTTGGAAGGAGTCACCAGTGTCAGCACTTTGTAGCAGTCAGGGGAATAGCAGTAACTTTTAGTTTTCTAGTTACACAGGAGCATTTTCAGGAAGGAGGGCTCTGCAGTTTCTCATTTATTGACTTCAAGAGAAAGAAAAAAGGAGATGTGGGTGAGACATGTAACTATATGAACATTTATACAGGCTTATGCCAGGCATCATAAGGTGTCGTGAATCCTGTCCTATGAATACTAGATTCATAACAGTGTTACCAGTTGTTTTTGTATTTTAGAATAAAAACAAACACCAATGGACTTTTTAATACTTTGTTATTAATATTAGTTTTTTTTTTTAATATTTGTGTTATTTTTATATTGAGGTTCTGCTGTTCAATATCTTCAAATATCGTCACATGATATTTTAGCCAATTGCTCAGGCCTGCATTCTACACACACTTTGAATCTCTGTGTTTTTACCTGAACGTATCTCTTGCTTCCAGGTGCCACCCCTCAGTATCCGAGTCCGCAGGCGGACCTGCACCAGTCATGCCGCCACCCCGTGCGCTCCTGGGCCAATCAGAGCTTCGGCGCCCACCTGCACAACATGACACTGGCCAATGGGCGTCTCCGCGTGCCTCAGGATGGCCGCTACTACCTGTATGCGCAGGTCTACTTCCGCTACCCGTCACCCAGCGAGGGCGAGCAGAAGGGCACCAGCCACCAGCTGGTTCAGTGCATCTACAAGAAAACGTCATACCTGAGACCCATCCAGCTGCTGAAGGGTGTAGGCACCAAGTGCTGGGCACCTGACGCTGAATACGCCCTGCACTCCGTCTACCAGGGAGGTCTGTTCGAGCTGCGCGCTGGCGACGAGGTGTTTGTGTCCGTCTCCTCCCCTTCAATGGTGCACGCTGAGGACTCCTCCAGCTACTTCGGAGCTTTCCGGCTGGACCTGTGAGGGCGGCTCAGAGAGACTGCGCCAAGGTTACATTACCCAAGAGGCACTGGGAGGCTTTCGTTGTCTCTGTGTGGTCCCAGGAGACAGCTCAGACATTGTATTGTTTCATTTTCTTTTAATAGAATGAGATTTTTTTTATATATATGTGAAGGAAGTGGTTCAGACAATTGGACCCCCTTTTTTTTTTAAGGCGGAAGAATGTATGTATATTTTTAAAAGCACATCAAAGATGTGGATCTTGGAAACGGTAGCAAAAAGGACAAGCAGGATTGCCAGAACTTTGCGAGGCTTCATCTGTGCCAATCATGTGCATGTTTGACGTATGAGGAGAAAACCTGAGCTTTCGCCTCAGGCCACTAGGCATCGGATATAATGCATTTTTCAGATATATTCAGATGCAAGTAGAGAAGAGTTTGCCAGGGGAAAGAGGAGAGGTGCATGCTGTGCTGATGTAAGAATTCTCTGTGGCCAGTCCAACCAGTGGAGCAGCATGCAATCACAGATTAGAGACCTAAAACCAGATACCACCACCTAGACTCTCTCTCTCTCTATCTCTCTCTCTTTCACATACAAACACACACACACAGACACACACACAGACAATGCAGAATGCACTTGCTTAACCCAGTAAGCCAGAGATGTGGGTGCATGAGATTTGTTGCTCCTTTCATTGAGTAGTCAGACTCAATAAATCAAAGGCACCGACATGCCTACTTTCAAATACACATAAATCATATACTCCCACTTAAGTCCTGCTTTCTAAAAGCAGACACGCCTCAGTCACCCAAACACAAACACGCCCTCATTCAGCAAGAACGCAGTCCACTCAGCTTGGACATCTGTGATTTAAAAAAAGAGTGTATGAAAGGTTAAACAAACAGGGTGCCATACAGTTTAAATGTCACACCCGTGGCCTTTTAATGCTTTGTTTTCTCTAAAACAACATTCACATGATCACAAACATTTTCAGTGGAATGACATGTATGTAACCTTTCTTTCTTTCTCTCTCTCTCTCCTTCTCTTCTCAGTTGTGTGTGTATGTATGTATATATACAGTACATGGTGGCTATTTAGGTTTTCAGCATGCCTCATATATTGGGAGTGAATAACGCAGGAGATGTGACCTCAACTCCAACCTACTGAGGTTCTGAACAAGCAAAGGGTGACTGCAAATGAGAAGAAAAATCAGCAGGCCAACGTCTCTGCCAATACATATCATTTGATGGACAACAGACTAAGGGTGAGGCAATAATATAAATGGCCGGATTCTTGAGAAAGGGCCAAGTTGGACTTCAGTGTAATTTTTTTTTCTTCCTGACTGGACTCCAGCCTGAAGTTTCTCTGATAATGCCACTATTCTCAAGGCCTAAAAACCAACTGCTGCCAATACACAATACACACAGGAGCGAAATGCACAGCCCAAGCACTTTCTGTTTCCTTTCCCAAGGACCTGGCTGTGAGCCACAATAGACGTTATAAATCATCATCTCCATCTGGGACGACATCTTGGAAAGAGTAAATGCATCAACGAGACATATTTTGCAGCAGGCGTAATCGATTCGAGCGAGCATGATTGCGCAATATCAGTCATTGTAAATGCAAATGCCGAAGTGCCTTTCAGTGCTGCATTGATTTGAATGTGTTAGCGTGCGAGGCTATTGGACTTGGTCTGCACAATCAGTATAACAGAGGTTATGGCAGGGTGTTACAAGTGATTTGGCAGAGTCTGAGCAACAACAAAAAAAAGACTAAACAGAATCAAAAGTGTGTTATGATTCATATTACTAGCTCAAGCCTCAACTTCTAGGCTAGGATTTATGCTCAATTTGCTCTGTGTAAACTACAACTTGTTTCCAAAAATCTCAGTTATCTCTAGCACAGCTACAGCTGAAAGCTGGCATCCATGTCCGTTCCTTGTTTGTGTGAAAGAATATAACTCTCCATACCAGCAGGTGGCAGTACTCTGTCTTCATAATCAAAGACTCACCGGTTAGGTCTCACATCTCACACTACCGCAGTAAATAGTATGTCATTATCATACACCATCTACTGAGCAGGTATCCTGGCTTACTACATTACTACACAGTATACGATTTAGTACAGTAGTATGCAGAGGTGCCAGTGTCTATAGTTTTGCCTTAATAGTAACAGGTTTTGACTCCTTTCTGTGACAAAACAGGAGATACATCAAAACTTTTGTTATTTTAAGCTAAAGCAGTAGTCAAATAACTCTCAAACACAAACTACATGCAGCATAAAAAGCCAATTCACTGAAGGGGAAAGGACGCCGCCATGAAAGATCTTTATCTGGATGAATTTTGACCTGTGAATTCACAAACTGTGGTTTTGTGGCCAATAGAAAACAAGATGGTGGAGCTATGTTCTCTGATAGGTAAAAGTGCACGGTGCTGTTTATTATTTATGCTGTTAGCATGGAGCCATTTCTTCAATCAACATATGCTATATGGCCAAAAGTATGTGGACATCTGACCATCACACCCCTATGTGTTCCTTCCCCAAACTGTTGTAACAAAGTTGGAAGCACATAATTGTCTAGGATGTCTTTGTATGCTGTAATGTTACAATTTCCATTCACTGGAACTAAGAGACCCAGACCTGTTCCGGCACGACTGTCCCTGTGCACAAAGTGAGCTCCATGATGACATGGTTTGCCGAGGTTGATGTGAAAGATCTCGAGTGTCCTGCACAGAGCCCTGACCTCAACGCACAGCAAGCATCTTTTTGTGATTGTCAGGTGTCCACATACTTTTGGCCATGTAGCGTATGCTTTTTTGTGGTAAAATTAATTTTTTTTCTCTCTACCTGCTAGGACTTTGTTGCTTGGCGTGTACCTGAACAAACCAATCTAGCTACACACTTTTTTGTGTGCGCTATCTTGTGATTATAGTTTGCTTGTCATTTCTTTTCTCCTGCACAGAATACTTTTTTCATGCCACCAATTCAACTGGTGTTGATGAGAACCAACAGTACGGAACAAGCCACATAAAAGCTATGATAGTTATGATAGCCACTCACACATAATGTCCTCGAACTACCAGCAGTCAGCTTGGTGTGTCAGGGTCCTTACCAGGAACAGTCACGTCTGGTTGCACAGAAGCCCAACAGGGCCACATGTTTGCCCAAGGGTAACCCTACACCAATCCAAAGCACATGTAACTGTGTGAGGGTGAGCAATTTAGAATTTCACTATGGAATACCGGCTAAAAACACAAACTCCACTACAAACAAGCAAACACTACACTCTGACCCTGATGTTGAGTGTTAGTGAGTGGCAGGTAACAGGTCGCCATGGACAGGCTAAAACAGTTACACTCTGCAGAATCCCAGCGGCTTTAAACAGATTCCAGACGGGATCGCTTTCTCGATAGACAGCGAGGAACCAAATGTGAAAACGGTGGAAGAAACGTGTCTTAAAGTAAATGTGTGTGTGAGCGTGTGTGTGTGTGAGAGAGTGCGAGTATGAGTGTGTTTGTGTCTCGGAGATGATTGTACAACATAGTGGATGCAATTCATAAAATGCCCAGATCTGAAAATATTAATGAACTGTTTGAGTCTTATTCGAGACCAGACTGTGTTGCGGTGAAGTTTTTTGAAAGAAAAAAAAAAAATGAATGTAGTCCGAACCCCGTGAGCAATACAGAACAAAGGGGCTTTTGTAATTCTTCTTCTGCCCAGGGCTGTGTATGTTTTGTTTTTTTTCTTTCGAATTGTTCATAATCTTTAAATCACCAATATGTGGGTCTCATTTTTCCTTTGATGAAAGATAACATGCACTGTTTACCACTGTTGTTTTCTCTCTATAAGAATGTACAAATGTCTGAGGTTGAGTTTTTTTTTTTTCTGTAAAAAAGAAATCTTTTGATCTTTTGTGATCTGTGATTTTGAGGGACATGTGTCATTTCTAACAATTAAAGTGCTTTTTTCCCAGCAGACAGTTACTCATGAGTGTGTTTTAAAGTCTAGACAGGTTCATCTTTTTTTTTTTACTCATCTGGTTGCCATACATCATGTTCTCTCAGGGCTTAAAACTTTTCCTCCTGCTCTCTCTCTCTCTCTCTCCCCACGCTCACACACACACACACTCAGACTTAATGCTGAGTTTAAGATCACACCCCCATCCATCTGCCACCCCCACATCTCTCATAACTCACCGAGACAAGCCAAACGTGAGTCACCATCAGTCTCATTCTTGCTGGGGGTCCTGACCCAACCCCCTCGTCCTCCCTCCTGTAATCTCGTACACTCACACACACACACACACACACACACACTTGGTCATTTACACAAGAACAGACCACACACATTTAACCAATTCACACAAACCCCCTCTCCAACCTATTCAGCTGTGACCACACACCTACTTATTCTTTGTCTCCCAGACAAACACATGTATATACACCCTGTCTTTGTCCAACCCAACCTCACATACACACTGACCCCACACACTCGTTGCGCCAGCTCATTCTGTTCACCAGTCCTGCATGCGCATCTTAAACCATCATTGTCCTTCTCCGAGACTGCCAGACATTCCGTCAGATAAATGCATCCTTGTCCTTTCCTCTGCCGCGATTCCACCGGAATGCCATCAGATACCATGCGCAGGAACAAGCGCTGTCCAAAACCACTCAGTCTCTCGGCGAACAAGCGCCGACCTCGTTTTCCCTTACAGAGAGTAAACACAAACAAACAGATGAAACCAGCTGGCAGTGCAAGAGCAGCTCCAGGACTTCTGGTTCTCTCGGGAACTCATGCAGACATCCTCTGAGGGACTTTAATGAGTGTATAATGTATGTAATAGATGAAAAAAAGCCCTTAGTAAAAATATTCAGTATTTGAGTAGGGGCTGAGATAAGAACAGGTATCCATTAAGCCTTTCAGTAGGAACCTGTTCCAAATCTCAAATGCATGACTATGCATGCTATTTGTGAGCTATATTTATACCACAGAGCTGCTGAATTCTCAATCCTGATTGGTCAGAAGGTGTTGATTAATTTTCTGTGACCGTGATAGACATTCCCCTGTAAGTCAAATAACAAGTTTATATTAATGCTCTTTTTTGAATATGTTATTGCTTCTATAGACTTGTATGGTGGATACACCACATAAACAGAGTGTGTAATTGGTTTTACCATGATGTCTTCTGTGCGGAGAAGTTTTTTAACATTTTTGGAAGGAGTCTCCAGTGACAGCACTGTAACAGTCAGCAGTAAAGCTATAAATGTTTATAAAAGTTTTCCTTAAAACAAAAAACAAAAAAAAACAACAACAAAAAATGAGTCAAGAGTTGTCCTGAACAGAGAAATCTCATGAACAGAGAAATTTGTTGGACAGCCTAACTGCTAGTTAAGGAATACCATTTCGATAGAAATACGGGTGTGACAGTCAGGTGTCCACATACTTCTGGACATATGGTGTACATCATGCCGAAAACGGACGTAAATTTGGGAGAAAGCCCACACCTGAAGCTCCATCTACTTCTTAATTACCTTCCTACAAATTCCCATCCTTTCTTTCTCTCTCTAGTCAGTTTCCACACCCACCACTTCCCCATGTCCTCCCTATTTAACAACTCCTACTCAAGAGCCTTTAAGCACCCAGAACCCCAGCCCAAGTTCTCATAAGTTCTTCCACCTTTTTACAGTTTTCACATCACTCTTCATGTCATTAAGTTGAGGGTGTGTTCTGCACTTAAAAGTTAGAATAAAAAGTTGTAGACATTACTAAAATAGATAAAAATCTAACTGGAGATCCTCCATTACATCATGATGCTGTTGTGAACAAGAGGGATTTCATTAATAACGTGTTATATAATAAGTAATAAGTAATAATTATTAGTAATAAGTAAACCTATTCCTTGATAAAAGTAAGCAATGATAAAGAAACTCAGGTGATCCTACTCTGAGCTGTGAGGAATTTCAGTCATAAAAACACCTCTTGACATGAAATTCAGGAGTGAATTCTAAGAGATCTGTTAAACACAGACCCAAGCTGCGTTGAGGTGAAACCCTGGAATGGTGAGAATCAGACAGGATGAGTGATATAGCCTTTAGGCCTGTACATCTCGCAGTGCTGCTAAAGCCACATGAAGAGAAGAGCTGCACCTGAACAGAAAGAGAATGTGGGTTGACAAAGGGCTCGATTTATGAGTTAAAATAGCCTGTGTGTGTGTGTGTGTGTGTGTGTGTGTGTGTGTGAGATTTTATCATGTTTGTGAATTTCCCCCTGGGAATCATAACTCAACTCTTTTAAAGAGGACACCTCTATCACGTAATGACAAAAGCACTGCGCTACTTTATGCACAAGTGAAAATAATAGATCGATATCTCATAGAGGAAAAAAAAAAAGATTTCTGGAGTGAGACCATAGCTGTAATCCTTTGTAGGATGTGCTCTGCAATTTCTTTTAAATAATGCATATTTTACAGACTAGCATATGGGGCCAATTTGCAATTGGCCAGGAGTGCGCTGACGACTTTGGGGATTTTTTTTGGAGCAGAAACATGATTTAATGTCAATATTACAGACTATTTCATTTCTTAAACAAGTTTTTGATTGACTGAAACAAAACACCAGGCATGCCTGATTCCTCACATACTTGATCACACACACACACTTGCACACACACCCCAAAAGAACACACAGCCCAGATTCGAAATGGTCCACATTTATTCAAACAAATTTCCGGGAAAACAAATTACACTTTTGATTACAAGTTCCACAGTGCAGAGTCAGCATTTTACACGATAAATAAAGTTACAGATCCATTTTGTTTAAAGGTCCTAATGAATGCATTATATTAACCTTCAAGAATAATACCACTGTGATCACAGTGAGGTCTCGATGTTCTCACTGTCCTTTAAACTGAAACAGTATTAGTGCTCTGATGCGAAGCAGGCTGTGTTCAGCGTGTGCATGGATAAAACAAACCTACTGATGGTCCAGTAACTCTGAGAGGTGTTATCCATCTGCAGGGTGGAGTCATGCTGTTCACTCCAGAGTCTGCATCTTCTGCATCTCAGAGGCAACACACAGGAATTTGGTCTTGTGCTTGCAACAACAATTCATTTGCCATGCCTCCACCTGTCACTTCTACTCTCTTAGCAGAAACAGGCGCCTTTTCAAACAAACGCCTTGCAAACATAATTCAGCTGCATGCTTTTTTTCTTTCTTGTTTGTCTTCCTGGGTTTGAATGGCACATTTGTTATACAAAAGCCGTTTTTTTGGCAGGTGGTTAATAACCACAGCTGGATAAAGCACTAACTCGAACATTTTTCCACAGGGTGGTGTGTGGCTTTCTGCAGATAAGGAACCCGGAGAAGGAGAGAAGGGGGAAGGGGACTTGGTCTGTGGCATGTCCTGCTCTAGATGACATTTCATTCAGCCCCGGACTGAGCCCTTAAAGCCAATCAAGGGTTGGATTACAACAGAGAGCTGGGACACTCGGTAACCCAGCAGCAATGAGCATGCCTCCTTCTAGCCAAATCTCTCTCTCTCTTTCTCTTTGTCTCTCTCTCTCTCTTGCTCATAACTCTGATGCCACAAAAAGGGACCTTTGTGAAAGTGACCCGGCCACACTGTTTAATTAACCTCCTCTCCAGCCTCTCCCAGCAACGCTCGCCTTGTTTTCTCAGGGGGTCAGATAAGAAAGGATTAATCCCTCGTTCCTGCGCACCTTGCATGCACACACACACAAACATTTACTTTCAATCAGCGGAGGCAGAGATCGTTTCGTTCCTCGCCTCTATTATATTACAATAATGCAGAATTGGCTGTTGTTGAACGGAAATTGGCTCTCTAAGAGTGGAAGAGGGCCGGGCGGCAGGGAAACGCCGTCGGGGAACATCCTGGCGACCACTAGCCCAGACGAGCATGAGCAGGAACAATAGCTCCTCCGACCTCCATGCCCTCGCTCCTGCTCGCGGGAATATTAGGGAAAGAAAGAGAGTGTGAGAGAGAGAGAGAAGAAGTGGCCTCAGAATGCATTTGAAAGGACTAACATGCTTTTAACATTGTGTTAAGGCAGATAAACATGCGAGTACAATAGAAGTGGCGTGAGCGTGCCGAGGATGGGGAGTAGAGTAAATAAATGACAGGGAGCTCTCCCGCACTCCGCCTGTGCTTCCTTTAGGAGGAGCCTCCTCTTATGTCATTATTGGATTGTCACAACTGCTAAAACAACAGGAGGGAACGGAAAGACATGATGCTCAACCGAGGTTGTCCAGGGTCATAATGAATACAAGCGAGATAAACAGAGGACGGAGGATACACCCAAGATGAGACGATCACGCTCAGAGCGCAGCACAGGAAGAAAAAACGGCGCAGAAGGGAAGAACTTCAACTCCCTTCAACTTCAGTTCTCTGGAGTGAGACGCTGATATTAACTCCCTAATGCAAGGGCATGTGAGCAGTCATGAGAAAAGAAGGAGAGCTGGCCAAAAAGGATCAGAATAATCACAGTGCAGCTGTATGAGATAGTGAGAGAGATAGTGACCTCTACTGGCCTGGGCAGGGAAAGACAACACACAGGTCCAATGGTGAACCCCATGTCTAAACTGGTGTCCCTACAACCTGAGAAATTACGGGTATTATGGGTATTCTGTGGCTGCTTGTTTGGACACTAACCTGCAGTGCAAGGACTGCAGTGCAAGGAATGTTCTATACTACTTTGCTACAAAATGGCAGAACTCCCAACATATGCATGCATGATCTACAGGATATTGCAGGACATACTGACTCAGGGGGAAAAAAAAGTTAATACATTCTAGACAAACTGACCAACTTTGTAAAATAATCTGAGCTAAATGGCAGAAAAATCCAAATGGTCCTAAGAGATCCTAGAGTATCTCATCAAGAGCTCTTTATGAATTATGTAAACATATAAGTTGACCACAGTGGCTTAAATAATTCCCTTCGACATTCATAACAGTGACAGCTGCTCAATTTCAAGTCACGTTCATATGTTAACATTCAGATGCTGACACTTTAAATTAACACTTCAATTCAACAAAGCTCTAACATAACACTGTCTTTGGCTGGCTTTTATCTGCGTGAGCATCTGACAGGCTGGCTGAGTGTGAGGAAGACAGAGTGTGTGACTTTTGAACATGATACACTCTTGTCTCATCTCTCATCCACTTCCCACAGTGATTGTCTGACCTGTGCAAGTTCAGGCATGTCAGCTAGAGTGAGAGAGGGAGAGAGAGAGAGTGCAGCCAAATGCATGACATTCCCAAAATGCCCTTCACCTGCCATGGCTTCCCTCAAAAAGAATCCAGGACTGACGCATGCAGGCTTAAAAAAAGTCCAAGTCAGTGTCCACAGGAATGTTTTTGTGACAGTCTTCTGAGGAAGATGTGGATCAGTGGTGCGCATGTGTGCGTGCATGCATGCATGCATGCATGCGTGTGTGTGTGTGTGTGTGTGTGTGTGTGTGTGCAGTAGTCAGCAGTGGAGTGTGTGACAGCTTCGGGGGAAGCTGTAGAGTCAGATCCTCTAGGAGACAGGACTTCCCGTCCAGGCAAGTCGTCCAAATCTGCTTCTCCATCTACGCAAAGCCTCAGGTCATTCACACAAAAAAATCCCTCTTTCACACGCACACACCCTTTGTACCAGGTAACTGGGAAGATCCAGTCTGGGAAGTGTGTCCATGTGATGGGATTTAATGTCTCTCCTGCTGAGTGGTGTGGAAAGGATTCTCAGTTGAAAAGGATGGACTCAGGGTCTCTGTTTGTCATCTGGGCCATGTGCTTCAAAATGTCCTTCTTAGTGATGATCCCCAACAAACGCCTACAAAGACAGAAGAGGAAGAAAACAAAGAAAGAATGAATAAAATCTATTTGATGATAACATTAACTGAAACTATTAATCTGACAGCTCCAATGACATAATGTCTTTGTGCACATGACCACATAAATGAATATACTATGTAAGTCCACATGTATGTGCATCTGCGCGAGTGTGTGTGTGTGTGTGTGTGTGTGTGTGTGTGTGTGCGCGTGCATTAAGCAGTTAGTCAACCCTCAATCGCTCACAGATGTCATTTCCATTTGCTGGAAAGAAGTTTGGCTCCAGGGAGGGAAAGAAAGATAAACAGACTGCTCATCTTTCGTTTTCGCGTGTGCGCGCACACAGTTGCACACACACAATTATGTGATAGCCTATAGCACAGATTGTATACCAGCAAAACCACTGAGGCAGCATAATTTCAGCCTTAACTAGGACTGCACAACTGCACAATATTTTAATCATGAACACAATTTTAGCTTCCTCAATTGAACATTATAGAATGCGATGTTGCTGAGTTTGGGAGATATCAATGATATTAGATATCATTCTTAAATTGACTTCAGTGCATTAAATCACAAGGTCTCTAGTCAGGTTCTAGCTGCCTCTTTGGTTGCATCACTGTGATGGTTTATATGTTTGTTTGTTTCTAATTGTGTTATATTTATATTTATATAATAGGTCTGGAAGTATTTGGACAGTGACAGAGTTTTTGTGATTTTTGCCTTTATACACCACCACAATGGATTTGAAATAAAACAAT
>CM075006.1:8995558-9027668 GCA_037576675.1 Pangasius sanitwongsei
TTTATTTCAAATCCATTGTGGTGGTGTATAAAGGCAAAATCACAAAAACTCTGTCATTGTCCAAATACTTCCGGACCAAACTGTATATATATATATATAATTTAAAAGACCAATGCCACTGGTTGTACAAGTTGAGGATTTTGTTATCCCTGCTATTGCAAACTACATGCAGAAGAATATTTCATTACTATGAGCTATGCTGCACTCTTGTCCATGGCCTGAATTAATCTCATGACTATGAGTGCCAAGTCGATACACAGAACACAGAGAGAATTCAAGGCTGTTTTCCAAACACCATACTGCATACTATGTGGGGTTGCTCCACTGTGATCTCATAGCATACTTCTTGGAGCCAGACCACAGGCTGAATGTACAGTTTCCCCCCAGGATACATGTATGGCCATGGCCAGCTGTAGTAAGATAACTAGCTAAAATGCAGTGTAGGGAAAGCGATTCCATCTGGATGATGAAATACTATACACATACTGATGGCAATCTAATAGAATCAGAGGAACAAAATACACAGAATCACGCAAAATGCAGCCATTATTCACTTGCCAGCTATCGTTTTCTCTTCAGCTAAAACAACGTTACAATTAGTTAATGATACAAATTCCATAACGAGGATAAATCAGATGACTATCATACACTACGGACCCCTCAAAGAAATTCCTTAACAGTTTATTGAGGAAAAAAAACTAAAACTCCATCAATTCTGAATCCTTTTTCTTACTTAATATTGGTCTCCCTCCCTCACTGCTGGCTCTTGCCTGTTACCATGCAGTCAGACTTCTTCATGTTTTTTCCCCCTAATTTTCTCCCTAATTTAGTCTTGGTCTCCCCGAGCTACCAACAGGGAAGTGCACAGGCTGTCCCGTGCTTCCTCCGAGAGGTATGAAGCCAGCCAAGCGCATCTTTTCAAACTGCATCACAGTTTGGCTTAACATACTCAGAGGAAAGCGCTATCCACCCCCTTGGACTCCCAGCCACAGATGGCTGTGGCATTGTTGGGATTCTAACACCAGACAATAGGACAAACACTTTTCTGTTACGCCACTCGGAAGCAGTCTGACTCATTTTATGCCTAAATTTGGGTAAAGCTAATGATATCCGAGTAGCTATGTATGCATACAAATTTCCCACCAATTCAGCCACAATAGCTATGAATTACTGTTACAGGAATGTCATGCTGACTCATATATAACCGATAGCTTTAAAGATCTGATAGAAATTTGACTTGTACATTTGAAGGAATACTGTATTATGGGACTAACACGCACATACCCATTCCGTGTGACGAGGCACTGGCGTAGACCGAGCTTGCGGAAGATGTCCACTGTGATGTCCATGGGTGTGTGGTCAGTGATGGCTAGTGGACTGAGGTCCATGATGCTACGCAGATTGAGTGCAGGAGGGCCACCATGAGGCTGACCCGGACTGTGTTCGGTGAAGAGGACCTGCGATGCTCCCACGATACCCTCCTGGCAGCGCCGTGCGTTTTCTAGTAGAGAGGAGGCAGAAATGAGAGAGGAATGAAGAAACAGATAAGTCTGAAGAAAACTCTCCACAGTCCTAATGATAAAGCTACTACAAAAGTATAAAATACACAAATATTAGAAAAGTACTAGTAATAATAATATTTGTATAGCACCTTTCCCGCAAGGACAAAAAAAAGATTCATTGTAGTTAACCTACAACAACAATAAACCAATATATGCATACATCAACTGAATGTATATGAAAATCGCTAGACACACACACACGCACACATAGCCTTTCGCCTATCTCACCTATTGATATAACCAGGTCCCTCTGCAGCACAAAGCCCACCAGCCTCTGACTCTCCTGGGACATGACTATGGGGAAACCGCTGTATGACGTATCAGCTATCACGGCCTCCACCTGGTCCACGCTCATGCCGCTCTGGGTGAGGACAGAAAGTGGAGGATCAGAGCGCCGTGGACGCATTACATCCATGGCCAGGGTCTTGTGCTCAAACTCCTCCTTGGGCTCGAGGAAAGGGTAGCCGTTCAGCCGGATGTGCGCTTCGTAGATGCCCTCTCTGCCAAGCGCATCCGCCACCCACTTACTGGTCATAGTGGCTGCCATGAGGGGCACGATGTACTCCAGCCCTCCAGTCAGCTCGAACATGATGACCACCAGAGACACTGTCATCCGAGTTACACCACCTGCACAAGGAAGTGGAGAGAGAGGATAAGAAGAGGAAGGGGAGGAGAATATGATTAGCCATGGAACAGCAGAGCAATGCATAATCACACAGATCAAGGGCTTCAGCTCAATCTTCACATCAAAAATCAGAATGGGGAAAAAAATGTGATCTCAGTGGCTTTAACCGTGGCATGGTTGTTGATGCCAGATGGGCTGGTGTTTCAGAAACTGACTATGGTAACTCAAATAACCCCTTTACAACCGTGGTGAGCAGAAAAGCATCTCAGAATGCACAACACATGAAACCTTAAAGCGGATGGACTACAGCAGCAGAAGACCACATGGGGTTCCATCCTTGTCAGTGAAGAACAGGAATCTGAGGCTACAGTGGGCACAGGCTAAGCAAAAAAAAAAAAAAAAAAAAAAAAAAAAAAGTGATCCAGTTGATACACTCCATTTGAATTATTCTTTCAGGTTACTAATCCGATTTGAATTACTGAATTGATCATACCACTAACAGCTTCTGGTATCTGAATCATTTCATATTATTATATGATTCATATTATTATCAGAATTTTTGGCTCCTTAAAAACAGGATCAGTGGCAAAACTTTTCCATATCGGTCAGGGAAAGGGACAGAGAAAAAGGGTAAAAACTAAAAGAAATGAAACTCAAAAATGATGAATGTGTGCAAAAACCTCATGTGAAACAGTTTTTGCAAGCATTTCTGTCCCTGTAGAATTAACAAGTCCCACATTGAAGTGTGTAATGTTTGTTCCTGCGCTGTCACGGAAGACCAGCACTGAAAATGCAGTTCGGGCTGTGCATCAAAGAGCTGCAGCTACAATATAACTACAACAGACCGTTTTATATATCCAAACATCCAAGCAGGCATTTTCCTCATCAGATGGGCTTTCATACTTCAGTGACCTCCATTTAATGTCTGTCATGCAGGCAGGCCTCCAGCACGGCTTACAAGTTAAATATGCCTGCCAGTTTGAAGGTTTATGAGCTGTGAAACTTGTGCTGTGTACTTATTGGGTTACAAGTGGGCAGCAATGAGCAAGAGTAAGGATGAAACAAGCACTTGTAATTAAATGTATGAACGGGCACATTTCCGTTAGTGGAAAATAGATGAAATGGGGTAATTTTGTCATCTGCATTAAAGATGTGTGTTAGACGTACCCAGACATGCTGCAGCCCCGAGCATGGCGTAGAGGCCCGGCGTAATGCATTTGGTGCTGGATGAACAGCCTCTGAAGATGGACCAGTCATGGTTGTAGAATGCCAGCTGCTCCATGCCAATGCCCAGCAGTCTGCCTGCTATCGCCCCCACTGCCATGCTGGGAATAAACAGACCGGAGGGCACCTATGACAGAGAAGGGCAAAGGAAACAGAAAATGGATGGAGCTGAGATTAGGGCTTGGCAATATGATGATAGAGTATCAATACTGTTATGAATTACATCACTTGTCAAAGATATGCTGAGTACCTTCAGTAGTTTTTAGGAAAATTAAAACTGTTTTGTTCTAGATTTTCCTGCCTCTTTTGTGATGAATAATTTATTGTTGTATTGTTGTTGTAAAAGTATTACTGACCTCATCATTCCACATTTTTTTATCCAGGCACTATTGTTTTGATGTCACCCTGCTAGCTAACATACAGTATGTACAGTACCATATGTACAGTAATATATATTCAGTAATATATGTGTGGCAGTCTGGGGGGAAAAAAACATTGGATGTCACTAAGCTGAATTCTAGCAAAAATGGCAAAAGATGTTCTGCCTTTAACATACTTTGATAATTCTACTCTAAAACACAAAGATATTTCCCCCAAACGATGCAGAAATGCTTTCTAACCTTGCCTATGCCATCTACAGAGATTATGTTAGGCAGAAAAGGAGCCAGTTTAACAGTATAGAAACAGTCAGTCTGAAAAATATTGCTAGATGCAGTAATACCTTCATGCCAAACGTAACCACAGTGATCAGCGTCTTAAAGACAAGTGCTAGTGCCAGCTGCCAGACGGCCGTGTACACTCCAGGGCCTGCTGCTCGGTCAGACAGGCCGCTACTTAAGTTAGCATTCATTGCTCCACCCTTCACTTGAGAGGTGTAGTCACACAGCTGGGAGGAGTCAAGCAGGCTGCAGTCATTGAACAGCTCGGAGATGAGATGGCTGCCACTCATGCGTGTGTAGTCATTTGGAAAGGCCAACACCGCTGTAGCCAGAGCCACCAGTACCACCTCCAACACGGGGTAGTGGCCCAGACGCGTGTTCTTCCGCCGTCTACACCAGGCCATGTTGGCACGGATGAAAAACGCCCCCCAGAGGCCACCGAAAATACCAAGCAAAACAAAAGGGACGAGCTCCAGCAGGTGCCATGGGGTATGGAACTCCACGTAGAAGAGGACAAGTCGGCTGTTGCCAAAGGGATTGATGGAGCGTAGGGTGAAGGCGGCCACCAGAGCAGCGAAGAATGAACGCCACAGTGTCTTTAAGGGGAAGTAGTAGCTGACCTGGTCCGGGGGTATAGAAATACAGAAAAGACTCAACACTGCGTTTTAGCAGGAATCAGAACAAAAGATTGATGATGTTTACACTGTTATAATATGTAATTACAGTCATGATATGCTGTAGTCAACTCCAAAATTATTCACACCCTTCAAGAGAATGAGATGAAATTATCCATCCATTTGCTGTACCGCTGTACCCTGGGGAGCCTAGGGCTATCCCAGGGGACTCGGGGCACAAGGCAGGGGACACCCTGGACAGGGTGCCAACCCATCGCAGGGCACAATCACACACCCATTCACTCACTACGGACAATTTAGAGATGCCAATCAGCCTACAACACATGTCTTTGGACTTGGGGAGGAAACCAGAGTACCCGGAGAAAACCCGGAAGCACATGCAAACTCCACACAGGTGGGAATCGAACCCCAACCCACGCTGCACAAAAGAAGTTAATCTCGAAGGCAACCCACATAATGTAGCACCTGTACTTCCTTAAGATTTGTTGGAAGCACAAGCGGAATTGTGTGTCATTATCATCAGCAAAAGGAAACTGCATACATGGAAAAGATCAAATATGATGGTGGCTCGTTGAGAATGTGGGGCTGTTTTGTAGTCTGTTTTACAAGCTTTAAATTTACTTATTCTTTTGGCAGAAAATGTTGATTCTTCCTAGAAATAAGCGCTTAAAATTAGAAAAATTGTTTGACAATAAAACTATTTCAAGCTTTAATAAAGAAATATATAATAATCAATATATAATATCTGGTTTATTGTAATAGGAAATATGAGATAAATTTGACTATACTGAAAATAGTTTCATCTGCTGTCTTTTTTTTTTTTTTTTTTTTTTGCATTGTATACAAAGTCCCCAAATGTTCAAAATAGCACACAAACGGTGCCAATAATTATGGAGTTGACTCTACATATTATTGACTTGCACAGAGCGGTACACAGATTCTGTGTGCATGACATGAAACGGCATTTTAACAATACATTAATACTTTTGGAAATATTCACTGCTTTAATTCAGACCTCTTCCAGACTGAAGAGCACGCCTCCTATAGGAGCTCCAAACGCTACAGACACGCCCACAGCGGAGGCTGCTGACAAGACCTGAGACAATCCAACAGAAACGTTTCAAACCCACACACACACACACACACACACACACACACACACACATTTATTAGCACTCAAACACATACAAAAACAACTCATACAAATAATTATCACTAATTTATTATCCCAACTACAGGCTAATTAAGATGTACACATCGACATCCTGTTTAATTAAGGCACTTAAACACAATTATTATTTTCATTTCACATTCCAGGGTAAATGGAGCTAATTTAAGCAGTAGAGCGTAGCTATCTGCCTGCTCAGTAATCTGTCCAGCTCGGTTAACATTTGCCGTGTTCTCTTACCAACGTATCTGGAGCAGATCTCTTTATATTATATTACTGTTTCTTGGCTTAAGACACAAAGGGTCCTGTCTTCCTCTTCATCCGTTCCCAAATCTCTCCCCATACCTTTTTTTCCTTATCTTGTTGTGCTTTACTTCAATCTCCCACCCTTTCTTCCTTATCTTTCTATCACTCCTCTCCATTTTCCACTCCCTCCTGCGGTCGCCCCATGTCTCCTACCTCCCTCCTCTTGGCCTCGTTCTTGCGGTACTTGGTGAAAAGATGGCACAAGATGTTTCCGCAGCAGCAGGCCACATGCACCAGCGGGCCCTCTTTCCCCAGACTGAGGCCTGAAGACACGGCTAGCACCAGAGTGACGGTTTTTATCACTAGAGTCCACTTTCCTAAGTAGCCACGGATTATGAACCCACTTAGGATGGTCTTTATCTGAAAGAGAGAGAGAGAGAAAGATTTAACACCAACCCATTTCACTACTCTCAGAGAGAATGACTCAACACAGAAGAGACTAATGAATAGGTGTCTTGGGAAATGCATGAACGTCAACCTCTAATCCATTAATCCACTCAGGATGATCTGTGGTAGGGAGGAACTAAAAGTTTTGCATTCTCTGGATCATCATTTGTGTGACATTGTCTTGCACTTGGCAGGAACCAAGTGCTGGAAAGGCCTTTTGAGGAAATGGATCACTCTGAGCTTTCCAATCTCAACTAAGAAGGAGGAGAGATTTCATAAATCTTAAAGATGTATGATTTTTTTAATCTCATGAAAAGAGATGACATGTAGGGCTTTTCATGCACAAAATGTTGTTTTTTTTTTCTGTGTGTGTCTATAGCATGCAAATAATGAGAGTTTAACATCTGCAAACGGTTTGCTCGATTTCTGAAATAAGAGTGGCAGGAGATATAAAAAAACACACAAATACACAAACACCCATGAGATTTTCTTTTTTCATGCTGCTGAAACAAGTCACAGCTGCTTTACACGATGAGTAGAGCTCTTTTAAGAACACACACACACACACACACACGCACAGCATATTATCTATACTGACTGCATTTAAAAAATGGCTAATTAACCACTAATAATAATGACAAATACAGATACTGAGAGAGAAAAGAAAGCATGTGCATGCACAAGTGCATCAATGGGTGTGACAGGCAGACACACAGGCATCTTACCTCAGGGATTCCTGAGCCGCAGGCATACGGGGCGAAGGCTCTGACAAGGACCACAGCCAGGTAGGAGAAGAGCAGAGCCCAGGTCACATACATCAGATAGTTCACCACATAGGCACTCGCCCCCTAGTGTACACACAACAACTCTTACTTCTTACTGTGAATACACACATGTACAACCTTCAAGCTAATGTAATGCTGGATAAGGTACACAGTATCTAAGAATAAATATACAAAGGGAAATATCTCTGCTTACTTGCATGACTATTTTTGGTAATATATAAAAGATGATATATCCAATGATTGGATGCTTTACTGTAAAATCAGAACAGACGCATAACCATCTGAATCAACTTTAAATCAGTGACTGTTTTAGCTTATACCCATTCTGTACTGCAAGCTCCAGGGTTGACATTTCAGACAAGCAAGTAAAACGAAGCACTGCTTTCACAGCTCCAGTTGCAGTCATTTCCTGTTGTGGTTTTGAACTCTACACCACTAGAGGGAGTGACAACCACCACGCATCCAAAACCAGATCTGAAAACTGACTCACTAACACAGCAATACCTCTCTCTCTCTCTGTGTGTGTGTGTGTGTGTGTGTGAGTGTGCCTTTAAAGTAGATTCTAGCCAAGCTTTTTATTTTATTTTTTTTTTTTCATTAAATGTGTGTGCACCTGTGCACCTGTATTTGTGTGTGTGTACAAGTCAATCAGCACCCACCTCACTGACGCCCACCGTGAGCTCGGCCCAGCTCTTCCAGAGTGGACATTTGTCTCTCTCCTGGAAGGTGGTCTCTTTGGAGTCCCAGCAGCAGTGCTCGTGGTTGAACCAGAAGCCGTTCAGACACAGACCCTCTTTCAGGTCTGTTAGCCAGTGAGCTGCAATGTCTATACCTCCAGCTAATGCTCCTGCAGAGAGAGAGAGAGAGAGAGAGAGAGAGAACAATGGAAGCATTAATACCCAATCAGAAGAGTATCATAATAATCAGATAGGAGTGTGCCACAAAGCTAACATTTTAAAATTTCAAAATATCAGATCTTAACAATATACATCGTGGTATACTTTTTTTTATATATATATATATATACACTTATATATACTGTATAAAATTCTAATAATGATCACTGAAAGACTATATTAACATAAATCTAAATCAACCAACTAGAGCCTCTACCCTAAACCAAACCTAATGTATCACAAAAACAACAGATTTTACATTTTCTATTTGAGCAATCATGTAAACTGCAATGACATAAACCATATACAAAAAAATAGCACTACAAACCAGTCCAGAATCAACGCAAACCAGCATATGTTCCTAAAATCCTACTAAAATCTCAGTAGATTCACTCCAAAGTTTATTTTAACCACATCGGGTCTTCTTGCTGTACAATGGATGTAATACCCACTTTGTTTTTCTGCATGGTAGCTGGACATGGTGTCTTATTTATGCTTGGCAGACTCACTACAAGCAGGTATTTACAGTGACTGCCATCACGAGCAGCCGTGCAGTGAAAATGATGTAATCACTAGAAATTCATTAATCTGGTACCGAGTATTGTTACCGATATTGGCCTTAAACTGTGGGTCAGTATCCGAGCATATTTCATTTACAGATTCAGTCTTGTGATTTTAAGCTGAGAATAGCTGTAATGTTAACTGACACAATCTTAACATGACACAGATTTTGCATATAAACACATGACACAAATTATTTTTATAGCATGTTGCCATCAAGCGTGATGTTTTGTATAACTCAATCTTGCAGCGAGTTAGGAAGAGGATGTCAGCACTGGATTATTATCTGTTATTGGCCAATACTGCCAAGCGCTGATATCCATAATATACTAAAAATGAAGAAAATGGAGTTCAGCTCTACTAGTGAATGATTTGTAAAGGGGCTGTATGTCTCTTCAATCATTTTTCAACCAAACCTCAATCTCATATGGTATCTGAAAATCTCTCCTGGCTGAGAAATGTCCGTTATATCATTTTTCCTGTGTATAGTACACTTGCTCTGGTCTCCAACAGCACTCAGATTCTTTTCTACTCTTTTGTATTTGATTGACATCTGAATATTTTCAGTACTTCTGCAGGACTGAAGTAGCTGTGTAGCGTGGAGAAAAATCCTGAAACAGAGGATTTCTGTATACAATCAATTTCAATTTACATATCAACTAAACAGACATATTCTATACAGAGCAAGCAAGTAACCACTAGAAAGTGGTGATGTAACAGAGGCAAAATGAAGTGGGAAAAAGTAAGCAGGAAGGAAAGAGACACATTGGTGTGTGTGTGTGTGTGTGTGTGTGTGTGTGTGGTGAGGCGTCACTAACCAGACATGAGGCCGATGAGAAGCATGAGCAGCCAGCCAGAGAAAGCATCACTCACACTCAAGAAAAGATCCCGTACAGAATCCCCCTTCTTCTTGCTGATCTGAAAGAGAGAGAGAGAGAGAGAGAGAGAGAGAGAGAGACACACACACACACACACACACACACACACACAGAGTGTTTGCTAATGACCACTTAAATACTGTGTAACTCTGGCCCAGGTTGTGTCCTGTAGTCTCACCTCTCTGTGACGGTCTCGATCCTTGGATTTCTCCCTCACCCAGTCGATGGTGTTGAAATCATCGTACGTTCCCACCCCGTGCAACCCGTCGTCTAACAGATCCAGCAGCTTAGCACTGCCATTCTGTCCTCGGCCTCCTGGACTGTAGCCTGAATAGGACAATAAAAAAGATGCATTTCGGTTGATACACAATGTCATATTAACGAAAAAGTGATTGCGCTGCAAAAACACACTTCTCTACTAAAGAGGAACAACTGGTCAATTTCCATCGGACTCAATAAAGGAACCGTGCATGTACAGATCGCCACAAATATGTTACCAACAGTGTGAGAGAGTCCAAACCAATTTTATGCCAACAGGAACAGTGTGTGCAAGGGGAAATTCCAACATTCATCAAACCCAAATTTAGATGGCTAACAATGACACAGCAAGAAATGACAAAGTAACAAGCAGGCAAGAGAATCATCAAAATCATGAGAACTTTCCTCACAACTGGACAGAGATGGTGACAAAATCAATATAACTGAATAGGAATGAAGATCAGCTTGAACATGCTGTTTTCTAAAGCCATGGCTGGAAACTGACCAGGCTGCCAAGGTTACAATCTCATTTGTCACCGTGTTAATACACTAAATCAAATAAAGCACATGTGGCCTTGCAGAATTAAACAAAGGCACACACACACACACACACACAGGCTTACTGTCTAAAGGTTTTAGGATGAGCCAAAAACTTTCAGTCAAACAAGTAGAGCAGGTTCTGTAATGGACAGGATGAGTTAGTTCAAGGGTGTGAAAGCAATATGTTAAATAACATTGGCTTAAAATATACATCATGATAATCAAGTGCACCTCATTATTTATAGAGATCTTCAGTACAGATTCATTCAGACTGCTTTTCTGAGAGCATTTAATACTGGCACATTTGTATAAATGAAAATGTATTATATATCTATTTAAGATATATAATTGTTATTGCACCATTGTTATTGCATCATAAAATATAAAAGCCAGTCAGGTACCAATATGCAAATGAATTCTGTTAGGAAAACGCCTTTCAAGAGGAATGTGGCAGTTTCATAAAAAATGTCATATGACACAGAAAGGATAGAGAAACCTACATGCTTCACTTGTTTATAAGATAATGCAAATTGTAAACACCCGTTCAACTTCCTCTTGAAAAGTGTTTTCGTAACAGAATTCATGCATATTGGTACCTGACTGGCTTTTATATTTTATGATGCAATATCAATGGCCTGTGTTCAGTACCAAATCAGATTTTCCAATATTTTACAGGAATATTATACATGTCACTTTAAAGAATGCAGCACCAGCAATTTTCACACTTTGACTAACCGGCACAGACAAATTAATTCCACTGAAAAAGTTTAATTTTTAAAAACAACATGTTTTTATAGAAAACAATTCTACGTTTAATACATGAAACAATTATATATCAACTGATCATGATCCTTGTATTGTAGTGTCTTGTGGAGCTGAAAACGTTTCAGGAAATATCTACAAAACGGAAATTGAAAGTGTTGAGACAAAATCGTGTACTATTTAAAAGCAAGCCCCAGAGCTTGCTGTGTGAACTGAAGCACTAAATACAGATCTGTGTCGAATAGGATCCGACCTTTTTTTAAATGTCACATTTAACACGTTAGTTGGTCTTGACACAATGTCTCATCACTCTGTAATCAGACACTATAGTAATCCTAGAAGTTTCAGCTCTGCACATATGCCTTCTGAGGAATGTGAAGCCTAACCCTTTTTGAAACAGCTTCCTTGAAATAACTGTGCAGTTATTCATAATGGATTCTACTTTAATTCTGGCCTCAAATCAAATGAATTGTGAGAGCCTGAAGTTAATGCACAGCATGCCTGTGTAGTGTAGTTTAGTGTAGTGCTGCATCAACTGAACGTCTTTCGGTGAAACACTATAGGGCTGGCCAGTATGATTTTCATATAATGATATATTAACCTCGTCATACACTTGACTGAGTATCCTAAGGTGTCAGTGATTTTAGAACGCTAAACATGTGTAAACATGCGCACGCAGTAGGGCTGCACAAGAAAGTCAATCAGACTGAAATCTTGATTCATTTCTCAATATAATTCGATTCAAGGACAGCGTTTGCATTCAGGCAACCATTGCCTAAAGCAGAGAAGCATCGTTCCTCCTTATTCACTATAACCAATGACCATAGATGTTGTATCACATGAGCCCACGCACATAACTGAAGCACAGCAAGTCTACACACGAAAAGGGGAGAAACAACGTCAGAAAGTTTTGAGACCATTTTAAAATATCCCAAATGTCCATCTGTAGTGAAAAGGAATACATTTGAACAAATGTTTAATATTATTTGCTGAACATTAAATTGCCAATTACTAAACAAATGACAACTAAATGTATGAAATGAATTGAATGGGGTGAATCATGGCTGCATGACTCAAGGACAACTGTCACACGCAAGTGGCTTACGAGCGTCATTGTCACAACATCAGCCATTAACATTGCTGGTTTTGATTTAACTTTGGGAGGACACACTGCATATGATTCCAGTTTTACTGATTGCAGTTTTATACTGATTAGTAGTTATTTCATAAGCCACCATTCTCAAACGTCTGCTAAGAAAATGTTCTGTGATACTAATGTATGAATTTAAAATACTGTATATATACATATTGTTCCTAACAAAACTGGTTAAAGAAATGTAAGTGAGAATTGTGATCCCAGTTCTGAAATCATGAGTCCCATTTCACTGAGAATCTTGCAACCCTACCAGGTGACCATTCTTATTAGACGAGTGTGCAAAATCAGAGCCACAGCTTTAGAGATGAGAGTTGAATCTTCTCAATAGTAAATTTCTAAGACCAGTCCTATGTTACCAGTCATCTGATGTCTCCCAGAACGTCTACTTCAGTTACAGTTTCTGTGAGCAGTTCCTATTCAACACCTTTGAAAGACTGAAAAGAATCTTGTGACTGTGAGCATGTACATTTTAGTACAATATTAAAATCCATTTTAAACCATTTTAACACGACTGTATATACAATCACTACATATCAGAACGCCTACAAGCCACATCCACAAGGGAGAACAGTAGCGGTCACTACACAACCACAAGAGACCACTAGTATAAACTCACTATAAACAAAGATCAGATTATAAGTGATTGGACATTTGAAACACCAACTGACTACCAATTGTTCAATCCTTCCCCTTACTAAATACTACTAGTTTTCCATCCACCGCTTATCCTATATAGGGTCGCACTCATCCCAGGGGACTCGGGGCACAAGGCAGGACTCACCCTGGATGGGGTGCCAACCCATCGCATGGCAGAATCTCACACCCATTCACCATACATCAGACAATCTGGAAATGCCAATCAGCCTACAAGGCATGTCTTTGGACTGGGGAAGGAAACCGGAGTACCTGGAGGAAACTGCTGAAGCTCAGGGAGAGCTTGCAAGCTCTGCGTATACAGGGCAGAGGCCAGCTTCGCACCCCCAACCCTGGAGGTGCTAGGCAAACATGCTAACCACTAACCCAACATGCCCCCCTACTACTACTTTTATAAATCTTTAATTATAAAAAAAAAAAAACTCTCTGAATTATCAGTTTATTATGATATAGCTTCACTGATTTGTTGTGAATCTCAGCTAAACTCTAAAGTGCAGATCCTTTGAGTTATTAAAATATTTAAGTTCAAGGGCCCTACTGGAAGGACTCACATTTAGACATTTTGTTTACACATTGTAAGAACACAGATCTTTTTTTTTTTTTTTTACCCTTAAGAATGACATAGTACTATGATAACAACGCAGATTTTGTCCAAGCCCTTATTTTGGACTACACTTAAGAAGTGTGGAGTTAAAACACACACAAAGACATGTATACAGGTCAGAAGTGGCCTAAGAATAACCGGTTGTTCACAAAACATATACTGTAGCAGACACCTAAGTTGTGTAGACAAGAGGGTCAGTAGACATCACACAGCTCAGTTACAATATGGTTGTGTGAATGTGTGATCTTGTCAGTACACTAACAGAGTCCTGAGGACAAGCACATTCACATGAATGTGCTGGCTCTCAGGCATTTCCTTCCCCCAGCGCTATGCTCTTGTGCAATTCTAAGTCCTCAGTCCTGGACGTACCCAAAACCACACAACCCGGGGAGCATGGGAAACTGCTCGCACTGGTTGATAGCTTTCCTTATGAGACTACTACATTAGAAATCACATCAGTGACCTTTGACCTTGCCTGACCTGTGATGCTGACGGGATCAGTCTGCAAGGGATGAGGAATTATGGGAGAGAAGAGTGAGTATGTGACCTGTTGTTACTGCTGTGTTGCAACAAGAGTAAAATTTTGACTAGCTGTTTTTCCTGGAAATTGCAGCACTGAAGGAATGACAAAGCAAGTTTATGATCACTGGAGTGGGAGTTAAAAAAACAAAAAGAGCAGTGTATTTAACCTCCTCAGTACTGTCTTTCTCATTATCAAGTTATAATCAACTCTCATATATATGACAAAAATCATCAAACTTAGGCATGAAAGAAGTCTGGCTGCATGGTGACTGTCAGGAGAGTCAGGATAGCAGCCAATCAGGAGAGAGAGAGCACGAGAGTGACAGGGTGAGAATAAAACAAACCAAACAGGGCTGAGAAAGTGAAAGAGATATTCATTATATTAATTCGGTGGAAAGCTGGAGAATGATAGATGATAGTCAGCTGATTAATCCTTGTCCTGGAATTGGTATCATTTCCCAATTGTGAAATTGTTTTAGCTAGAGAAATCATGATGTCCGGTACTGAGTAACAGAAGTTGTTTTTTTTTTTTTGGTTTTCTAAAAAAGAAGGTCAGGGGGTGGAGGGAGGATAGATGGGGGGTGTAGCAGCGGGGGGGATATGAGTCACCAGGATGTCTGCTTGGCCTCGGAGTGTAACTTACATTTGTTGCTCCGTGTTTTAACTATCTGGTTCATGGTAGGCTAGATTATAAAACCCAGACACATCATGGATCAGGTAATAAAAATACACACATATGAAGTGACTAGTGATAGTTATGTTTCTATGCTGTATTCTATTAGCTAGCTAGAGTTAGTGGGCTAGTGGACACCAGCATCCTGTGAAATTATGGTGGAGCAAATGAGAGATTTTTGTTCTTCACATCACTCAGTAACTGTGATAGTCACACTGACGCATACAATAAAGTTATTTTATCCTGAAAAACTGTAATACTGAGGAAACAGCAACAGATAATTATATCCTCGGTGTTTTGGCTTTAGTTTTTTCAGAGTAGTATTGTGCCCACAGCGTCTGATGCTATCATTATTCTTAACCCATCTTACACCTAGATCCCCTACAACAACGAACAAAAGGAGCGTGAAGTAGCACCCAATCACTGGTTTTCGTTTGGGCCTTTGACTGGAATTAAAGTGACATCACAAAATAAATCCAAGTATGCTAATTATACGGTTTTCATTTTATGATGTGCATTTGTTAATAATAAAAGCTGGCTGCTGACCTGAGAGTGGAGGCCACATAATTTTGCCAAACAGATCAATCTCTGTTTCAGAAAAAAATCATTACTTTTCATGCGTCTCAGTTGCACAAGCAAACAGAATCCTATTTTCAATAATTATTAATGTAATGTTTTTGTACCATATACACTCTCTGCTTACTTTAATGAAAACACCTGGACACTTGCTCATTCGTGTAATTATCCAATCAGCCAATCATGTGGCAGCAGCACAATGCATAAATATCATACAGATACAGGTCAAGAGCTTCAGTTAATGTTCACATCAAACATCAGAATAGGGAAAAATGTGATCTCAGTGACTCTGACCATGGCGTGGTTGTTGGTGCCAGATTTCATAACCCTAACCCTAACATATTTCAGCTAAAGAGCTAAATACAGAGCTAAAGACAATCAGTATTGGGTAAAAACAAGACCAAATCTGCATTAAGTGCATTAAGAGTTTTTTTTTTTTTTTTTTTCTCAAGCCAACCGTCTTTCTTTCAACCTTCTCAACAATTATCAGTGGTATGATAGCCTATCACCCCTACACCAAACACTGATACTGCCTTTTCCTCTTCTTCTCCTTTTGTAGCCCTCTGATCTTAGCACAAAACACTATGATCTAATCTCACTGCAGGATGTACAGACACGTTACAAATTCGTCACCTTTACAGTACAACGAAAAAAGCACAACCACAAATTATAAAAAGCCTTCTCCAATCCTCTTACTATCTCCTTCTTTATCTAGACATTGAAAGAAAAAAATTAGCTGAGATAATTTCCCCAGGACAAGGTCACATTGCTCTGTGCTCAGCCAGGACACTCAACCTTAATGTTTCTTAATGCCTCTGAGACACACACACACACACACACACAGGTTTTCTTTTGAAATATGGTAGGGACTTAATGAAGAGCAGGAACTGAGTGTCAGTGACAGAAGGAAGAGAAACGAGGAAGAAAAACTGTGCCTGGCCTCATGCAGGCAGACTAAATAACACTTCAATCCTTAAACTTCAATCCTGAACTTCCTTGTCCTCTACTGAAATGTGTTTGACGTCATCGAAACGTCACCGGTATCTAAGAAGCAGAAATGTGGAGAGAGAACATACTGTCTGCACTGGGCATATGTCATTTGTTATGGATTTAACAGTGCAATTAGATAACCATGAAACAAATGCACAAACATTAAAAGCATGATAAGTTTACAGTCTTAATAGGATATGGTGACAAAATAACACTGACCTGAGAGAATAATAATCTCCAAGTCCAAATTTCATTGTTTTGCCATTACCATGTGTACACCCTCATCATGTGCCTAATTGTAATCACAAAGGGGTTTTTATAAAAGTGCACCACTAATATGTGCCTGGTCTATATTGGCATTTTCCCATTATAAATGTAAATAATGCAACAGTTAGAGATGTAAGCCAGTGTTTAAGGCCTAATCAGTGATTACTCATTTGTATTTAGAAAAATATGAAATATGAAAACCACTGTTCTGTCCACTACGATGACAGGTCAAGGTTAGTAACAGGACATAAACACAATTATCTCAAACTTGCAATATACAACTTTACAACTTGCAGCTTTCAGGTTGAGAACTAGTATTTACAGTAATTCTGTGTACCAGGGTTAAAAATGACCTTATTTAAAATATGAGCATTCCCCGAAAATTATATTTGTTTTTATATTCATGCGGGATATCTGAATTGTTAAAATTATTACACTATTTTCACTGTAAAATATGACTACAACAGCCTGAAGCAAAGCAGATTATTTATTTCATCTGCTTTTATTTTATACGCGTCCTTTTTGTCGCCTCATGCTTTCCGTAGCCTGTGAGATTTTTTATCTCCCTTGCTGGAGAATTTTTGTGCCAAGCTCATCTGTCAAACAAAGCAAGATATTTTGGGTGTATGTGCAGAAGAAAAGCAGAGGAATGGAGAAGAGAAAAAGAAAGTCTGCTTCCTGTTCAGCTCAAAAGTCTTCCCAATTTCCACTTTTCCAGTGAATCATCATTCACTGTTCCTGTCAGTGCTCCAATAGCAGTCACCAGAGATTAAGCGAATAATATTTTTCTCCATTTACATTCCGAATGTAGCAAAGACCACAAGAGCCTTCAATAAAAGTTCTAGGCGAAGTAGAACAGAGGTTCTGCGCTGCATGCATACCTTGGCCATTGTCCTGCTCGTCGTAAGGCAGATCTTCGAGGAGATCCTGAGCAGTGGCATTGAGGTCGACCAGGTCATCATCACTGCTTCCACTGCTGTAGTTGTCATTATAAAAGCCACTGTTCTCCATCTTCTCTCCTTGCACAGCACAAACAAAGCAAATGGGATTATGATAAGTAATCACAGATACACAGTGTAAACTAGAGGAGCCTGACTGATGCTCCTGGAGGTCCAGAGTGTGGGCATGTTTGGTGATTCCCAGTTAGAAATGGCCATCAAGAATGCAATGTGCTCAATCTATGAATTATGAACCTGGGAAACAGTACATGTAGCTAACAGGCACAAGAAGCAGCAAACACGTCATATACTTTCATATGCATGTACCTTAATGAGCAACACATCTGGGGCAGAGGTTTATATTATACACTAAGGTAGTGAAACACTGTTTTGAAAGGACAATGCTGTTCTTCCGTTCCATTAAAAGCAGCCAAAAACACATTTTTTCCAACCCCACAGACATTTTTAACCCAAATGACTCACACACCACAAGCCGACTTAATGAAAACAATATTTTCATTAAAGGAGAACTCCACCCTAAAACATATTAAAGGTCTTTATATTGAAATATGTGTGACGTGTTTTAGTGATTATGGTGCTAATTTGTTGGTTCATGCTGTATTTTCATTGTTCCCATGAGGAGTATGCAGTTGTGTGCTGCTCTGATATCACAAGTAAAGTGATATCACTTTGGTGCATCAATGTACACAACAACAGTCAGGTTTCACTGTTAGCTCCTAAAAACAAAAGAGCAAGAGCTTATTTCTCACTCACCATATTCCGGAGACGTACAATGGCATTAATGAGAAATCCGACATAACTGTAGTGAAGACAGCAAACAATGGACTCAAAGTCCCAGAACGCAATGCAGCTGTATGCCAGGGACACGGCTCAGCTAATTAACGAGAGAGTTGAAAGTTGACGTGTTGATGCGTTTGAGCGGTGTACAGATGAGGAGCTGGACAGACTAAAGAACTAAAGCGCTGCTGCATCGCTCTCTTTAGATACTGATCTGGCACCACTAGCAGCACGCAGTTGACAGAATTGTGGGTAATGTAGGAATCCGAACAGACCGACTTGTCGACAAAAGCAGTTTAAACTAAACAAGACAACTCAGATCATGTGTTAACCATAAAAATGAGCATGCAAGTCGTTCAGGGTGGATTTCTTTCCTTTAGATAACAGCTGTGTGGACTGAACTAAGACCTTGAAACTGAAACAGATGTTATTAGTAGTACAGGGTACTTTTAGGATAGATTATTACACAGTTTGAATGTCACTGAATGACACGAGGATGAAGTTACATTTCAAATGGCACTGAAACAGGTTAACTATCATGCCACTTTCCATCCTAGTAACATCAGCATTTAAACACCAGGAATAAAAGTTGTAGAATTGTAGAAGTAAGTTGGAGTTTGTAACAGAAAGCTTTTCTGTACATACCTTCTTTAAGTGCTGGCTTTAGAGGCGTCACAGGATCACTAGTGATTCAGCTGCCACTGAGACACAACTTGTCTTGTGATACGGATTTGTGATACTGAGTGTGAGTGTGTGTGTGTGTGTGTTGATGAGCCACTAACCCTCTTCCCCCTTGACAGTTCCGCCACTAATGAACTGAAGAGCTGTGGATCTGTCTCATTTTCATATCCACTGGGCTTTCACTACAGCAGGTAAGGTGAAACAGAGCAGCAGCACGTGGATGTAATGTAGTTCCCCTGCAGGTAAACGCTCTGGCTGAACACTGACTAACTTACAGCGCGCAGTAACTTCCTTCCTGACAGCAGCCTGGCTGCGTCCAAACCGCCTACTCTCACAAACATAGTGCACTACGCAGAGTACAGAATCCAGCATCTTAACCCTCAGTAGTGCACTTATATCGAAAAAAGGGAGCCATTTGGGTTTCAGATGTTCTTCCGTCCAAACCTGAGTACTACCATACTAAAGAGTGTAGCCTCCATGGCGTACTTTATTACCAGCATTGAGCACCCTATTATGAAGTTTGGGACGCGTCCTGTGTTAAATGGCCGATTTGTTACGTTTGGTCGCTGCTGCCACCCGCTGTATTAGTGTCTTAATCCATTTAATCCCAGCTATATGACTACTAGAAGTCTATATATTGGACACACACACACTGGATACCTTTTACATTTAGTTTCGGTCAGATTAAAAGTGAAAATACAAGTCTCCAGAAGAACTGTGGCTGATTCTGCAAGATGCTCAGTAACACTTACAGCTCATTTCCTTATAAAACTGCACAAACTGTACCTGAGACTAATAATTTTGTTTAAGTGAAGGATCTTCACACCAAATATTGACTTTGTTTCATTTATGACTGTTTACTGCTCTTTGCATTTCTTTACATTCATTACATGTACCAGTGCTAGTATTTGTGTCCATATTATAACCATATTAAGTTATTACTTACTTACTTTTATAGAGCTCTGCTGCAGAAATCTTTCTCAGGTCTTCTTTCTTGAAGTAAAAGTCTCTTGTCATGTGACCAGTTAAACCACCAACATAAGCATGTTTACAGGTAAACAAGACAACCCATAATTTAACTTATACCACAGCGCTGTTGAATCCTCAATTCGGATTCAGCCATTAGGTGATGACAGGAATCACACACTTCAGGATGTGCTGTTATAGGAAAAGAATCAACTGCGGGGTGGTAACGCATCACATGCATCTCACTATCCAGTCTTATAGCTTACTTTTCAGGTACAAAAAAGCCTCGAGACAATCGTTTGATGAGAAAGATGAGAAATTTGCCTTTGGTAATGGCAATGTTGATGAGGGTTAAGTTCTCTGAGCTATATGTAATTACTTATTCTATAGTCTATTCCATGACAGAGAGGCAACAGACATGTGTCATGTGGTATACTTTATTTAATTATTATTTTGAGTTGGTTTTCTGTGAGAGATGTTGGCCCATGTTGTATGATCTGTCAGCTGTTACAACCAACAGAGGAATAACATTCAGAGTACACTAGAGGCACAGTTCCAAACTGCCATAACTTATAGTCATATACATATAGCCATCTCTTAATTGACTATTAATAATAATATAGTCAAATATAACACAGTTTAGTATTTTCCACGCTCCAGTGAGAACACTTTGTTTAAAGCAGACACTCGTAAAACTTCTATATTTATTTAGCATAAATTAAAAATCTATAAGTTTATTAAAGTGGCTTGCTCACCAGTGTCTAGGCTGAGGGCTAGTACAGATCGGTGGAAGCTGCATCATCTACAGGCTCTCATACACACTAGCGCACACGTTCACACACAGACACACAAACTAAGGCAGCTTTTCTTAGCTTGCTGTTAAACTGAGAGTGCAGGAGCAAAGACAGTACAATACAGCATGTATGTAGAGGTGCCCCACTACATCTTCATGCTTTTTGTGAGATTTACATGAATATTATGAACAGCAAGTGAGCTTTAATGACTGAATGTCACTTTGTGTGATGTGATGTGATTAATGAACAGCCTCTATTAATATTAAAAACATGTTAAAACACTGCAGAAACACTACACACCAAATCATGCAGGAATATCTCAGTGAGTCCAAGCATGTAACAGTCATCCATGTGGCTGAATATGAGACGTGGACAGACAGAGTCAAACCTTCACTGGCTGCTCTATACGTCACAGTGGGTCCATGTGAGCTCTTCATAACTGGGTTGTTCTTTGTTTAATTAGAGGAAGACAAACTAGACGGACCACAATGATACATTCAAACATATATTAAAACTATTAAACGCTTAGCTTACTGTTCCCAAACTGACGCTACATAGACTTTACTTCAAAGGTAGTATCAGTTAACATGAATAAAACATTCCTTTCTCGTGTTATTACACACCGCACAGAAAGCGGGACATTAATTTCTGAAACTGAGGCCACCGGGGAACCAGATCTCACAGAACAGGGAGACTTTTGTTACACAATCAAACAAAGACAGAATCACATAGACATAGCTCCACAACCACACTGCAGACAGTAACTAAATGTGAGAACAACTCCAGTGAAAAGAGCTTCTGAATGCTGAGTAGCTGCCTAGCGAGGGTCGTCTGGAGCGGCGATCTTCTCCAAACTCGGCTCCACACCCCAGATCTCACGGGCGTACTGAGAGATGGTCCTGTCACTGGAGAACTTGCCACAACCAGCAATGTTGTGGATCACCAACTTGGTCCATTCCTTAGTGTTCTGTTTGGAGAGCACCATCAATAATTAGTTCAGCTTTAAATTTATATTTATATTTATATACAATCCAAGCATAGACAAGTATAGACAGTGACAGAAAGTGCTGTAAGACTCACCATATGTGAGATAAAGTGTGAGATAAGCTCCCTGGCCAAAACATTAGCCACTAATAGAAGCATCTGAATATAAAATTTCAGTACGTAGTGCACACAGACGAATGTAAGTTTAGCTAGTTGTTGGTCAGACTATGAGGTTTGCTTTTTATGCTTCATGTCCAGACAGAACAGAACATTGACACTCCTATGTTGCAGGATGACAACTGTAGAGTCAAACCTGTGTGTGACTTGTTCAGTAAGGACGATGAAACACTCTGACACTTTGACTGGCCTGTAAAATCCCATAGAAAACATTTGGGGGCAATTATTTGAATTGTGTGCAAGCGGGCTAAAATTGACAGGAACTACATAAAGATGTTGGAGATGTTATTAAGTCAAGGGGAGGCATAACCAAGTATTAAAGAAGAAACAAGTCGTAAATAGTTTTTGTTTTGCCCAGGGAGCTTAGGTGGATGAAGAACAGAGAGAGAGCTATGATTTACAATTTAACTAGTGTTAGTGCTGGTACTCAATTGTGTTGTTACAAAAGCTGTAAAACACAGCTACAACTGCATGTTTATACTAAGTGCTTTGGTTTTGTTGTGGAAACAGATTTGTAGGTCTCCTTGGAATAAGAAGAAGCCTTTATTTTGTCACATATACATTACAGCACAGCACAGAGAAATTTCCCTCTTCACATATCCTAGCCTGTGTCAGAGCAGGGTTAGCAATGATACAGCACCCCTGGAGCAGAGAGGGTTAAAGGCCTTGCTTGGCAGTACTGGGGCTTGAACCCCAACCTTCTGATCAGTAACCCAGAGTTTTAACCCTTGCGCCACTACTACCCCAGACTGTCTGCTTGATTAACGTTTATATTAAATGAAGCAATAGCACATACATTTAACTGCATTCTCAGGAAATAGGGTACTAACCTGGGGTTTGATGGTTACCCTTATAAGCCCTATTATATACCCTAATCTTTTATAGCTTTGGTTAGAGGAATGGAACCAATCACTGAACCTTAAGGACCGCTGTTCTAAATTTCAGGATACATTCTGTACATTGGGAAACACAATACCTTCATGCAGTACTTTTTCTGACAGAGTAGAAACTCCAGAGTATTCCATTTCTATGTACTTCTATGTATTTAGAGTAGTGCCAATTGTTTTTCAACTTCTACTCAAAAGTTGCCATGCACCAACCTTGTACAGAGCGCTAACTCTCTCCTGGCATTTAATGTAGTCCTCGTAGTCAGCAAATACTTTGAACCTGCAAAAGGGATACACAGAGAACACAGACGACAATGTTATGGATATTTCATTAAGAAGTTCCATGTGCCAAGAATATGGAGAGGAAGATAGAAAATTGGACTGATAATAGAGGAATGAACACAGCAGGTCATGTGTGTAAAAGGCAGTATAATGTTACTAATCCATAATCATAAACATGCAACTTTCTTATTCTAAGCCTCTTCACATGCAATAGACGAAGGGTCTAGTTTCCTGCCAGGGAGGAATTAGTTCTGACCTGTCATGATTCATTAACATGTTGACGATGTCTTTGAAGAGATCTGGCTGACTGGGACTGAAGAATCCTCCAGAAATTTGATCAATGGCTTGCTTGAGCTCTGGGATACGGTTGTAATACTCAGCAGCATTGTACCTGGAAAGCATAATTGTATGGGGAAAAATATATTTTTTAAACTGTGTTTGAAATGACCACTTTAACTTTGCAGTCAAACAAATCAAACCAATTCTGGTGTATTGACAAATATGAAAATCTCTATTTAAATATGTTTTTTTTCTGAGTCCCATTTCAATTAAAACATATTTTTGCAAAATGGGACAAGACCAGAATCTCCTTACAAGACACTACAGTGTGATCATCGAGCTGATGTATAGAATGTACATTTAAAAAGATGGTTTTAATACAGAAAAATGAATCACTGCTTAGCAAACTGTTCCATTTTCTCTAAAAAAAAACTGCGCATATCCTGCAGTACAGAGGCCATGTCTCCTTCATGAAGACGGTCTAGTACAGAGGCCACACCTCCTTCACTGAGATGGTCTAGTACAGAGGCCACACCTCCTTCACTGAGACTGACAAGTACAGAGGCCACACCTCCATCACTGTGATTGACAAGTACAGAGGCCACACCTCCTTCACTGAGATGGTCTAGTACAGAGGCCACACCTCCATCACTGAGATGGTCTAGTACAGAGGCTACACCTTCTTCACTGAGATGGTCTAGTACAGAGGCCACACCTACTTCACTGAGATGGTCTAGTACAGAGGCCACACCTCCATCACTGAGATGGTCTAGTACAGAGGCCACACCTCCATCACTGAGATGGTCTAGTACAGAGGCTACACCTTCTTCACTGAGATGGTCTAGTACAGAGGCCACACCTCCATCACTGAGATGGTCTAGTACAGAGGCCACACCTCCTTCACTGAGATGGTCTATTACAGAGGCCACACCTCCTTCACTGAGATGGTCTAGTACAGAGGCCACACCTCCTTCACTGAGACTGACAAGTACAGAGGCCACACCTCCATCACTGTGATTGACAAGTACAGAGGCCACACCTCCTTCACTGAGATGGTCTAGTACAGAGGCCACACCTCCATCACTGAGATGGTCTATTACAGAGGCCACACCTCCTTCACTGAGATGGTCTAGTACAGAGGCTACACCTTCACTGAGATGTGGATATCGTATCAGACTTTAGTAATGCAGAAACTTCTGTATACACTAAATCATCAATTTTTGTCTGATGCACGATGACTTGAATGGGTCTGTCTTACTCACAGAGGGATAGAATTAGCTACCTAGATTCATAAAAAACACAGTTTTTTTTTACCCTTTCTTATCCATGGCCTCAACATCTTCCACTCTCATGCCAAAGATGAAGAGGTTTTCCTCTCCAGCCTCCTCCGCCATCTCCACATTGGCTCCATCCATAGTGCCGATGGTCAGAGCGCCATTCAACATGAACTTCATATTTCCTGTTCCAGAAGCTTCTGTCCCTGCAGTGGAGATCTGCTCAGAGAGATCAGCTGCTGGGATTGCTACACAGAGAAGGTAGAGAAGCAGAAAAAAGAAATAATTGGTAAAAAAAAAAATAATAATATGCATAACAAAAAAAGCTCAAACAAAAATCTAAATATAATGCAACTTTACATGACCACTGATCCAACAAAAGGGCAAAAAAAGCAGATAAGAAGCAAGGAATTATCTAGAGTAATACAATAACCTTTTGTGAGATATGCAAATCATAAACATTCTGAGTTTATTGTAAAACACCACACCTTTCTCAGCCAGTGTAACCCTGTAGTTCTCCAGGAAGATGACTTTAAGGCGGTCTCCCACCACCGGGTCGTTATTCACCACCTCTCCAATAGACGTGATGAGCTTAATGATCATCTTAGCCATGTGGTAGCCTGGAGCAGCCTGGTGTAAAATAACCAATGACACAGCAGAATTCAGAAGAATACGTTATTTGTGAACAGGAAACCTCTCACTATTTAATTCCCAGTCAGCCACTGAGAGAAAAATAGCAAAACTCATTTATCCACATAATCACAACTCAGGAAAATGAGTGAAAGAAGATATGATTACTCTCACCTTTCCTCCGATCATAATCGTCCTGGGTGTCCAGGCCTTGTTGGGTTCCTTCCTGATGCCTGAGTGGAGACACATTAGTGTTATTTAAGCTCTGAGACAAGGGTTAACTGACTGAAGTGTTGATTGAAGTGAAATGCAGCACTATAGTCAAACAAATTCGTCTGTATAAAACTATTCCCACTACCAGCCTTGTTTAATGAACCAGACAACCCAAACTGCAGCCTGACATATTCTGCATAATTAACAGCAATTTAAAAATTAGCCATAAAATATGCACACTGAAAAGTACATCAAATGTTAAAGCTGCAGTGCATATGATTTTTGTTAGAAATGTTAAAAATATTGAGTCAGGGGAGAAAAAATACTTTATAATGTCATGTTCCTGACAGCAATTCGCAATCAGTGCTGTGTCAGGGGTGTCGGGTCGGAATTGGTGGAAAATATGTATGCATACGTCATACACAAACTCAAATATGCCAACTTTAGGCATGACAGAAGTCTGAATGCACGGTGACAGACAAGAGTCACAGCCAATCCATCAGGAGAGAGAGAGAGAGAGAGAGACAGGGAGACAGAGACAGAGAAAGAGAGAGACATTTAGCTTTTTGCTGAAGAGGTAAGGCATATATTTGTCCTCTAATATGGTGGGAAATTAATAAATCTTAGTCAGCCAACATATCCTCATTTTGTATCATTACCCAGTTGTTGCGTTATGATGTTATGACTGGTTATTAGTTATGACTAATGGGAGGTGGTTGTGTGGTTCTCTGTATTTTTATATTTCAGACTCATCAGGCGAGTGTGTCTTCTGCTTGCCTGATTAGCTGTGATATGACTTGAAGAGACAGATCTATTTTATACTTATACAACATATGACTATAATATTGTCCCAGACCTCCAGACGTTGTTTGGGTGATTAGATTTAAACAGTTTTAAATCCATCGTGGTTGAATTTGCTCCTGTATTTTTATGCAGGTGACCCTTACACTGATACTCATGATACATGAAACAAACAGGTGTAAAGGTCACACATATGAAGGCATTTGAATAATTAAAATCGAATGTTAATACTTGGGAAAGTAAATATTTTTAGGAAATGTATAAATAAATATTTTTAAAAATATTGCAAACATTATACATTAAATTTCACCGGAAAATTCGCAGTGGACTGGAAAGGTCGTAGTGATGTGTGTCTAAGTGTAAAGTGTACTGGGTGCTATCATTTTACTGTTAGACACTGGTGATGAGACGAGTTGTATGAAATGGTGTAATTACGGTTGTAGAGCGTGATGATGTGCAGGCAGTTCAGCAGCTGCCTCTTGTACTCATGGATCCTCTTCACTTGAATATCAAACATGGAGTTCAGGTTGATTTTCACCTTATAATGCTCTTCAAGATGCACAGCAAACTTCATCTTATTCTCCTGCAAATATACAGTAGGTAAAAGGATTAAAACAGTAGTATATGAAGTAAAGGTTCCTCTAGAAAGACAAACCAAAGAACCATTTATGGTGCTAGATTTAACCTGTTTTTCTATAAGAGTGATCTGGTGTTCCACTATTTGTAGTGTTCTCCCTATTCCAATATACCTATAAGACTTGTTTGATAGGAAAAATCAAAATTAAAGAAACCAACATTCAAGGTTATTTGTTGCGTAACAGCACAGTTTTGATATTCCCATCATCTGTCTCTCAGCACAGACAAGACTGAGGACGAGCTCGAGTCGTCTCCTCACCTGTTTGATCTTCGCAACGTCTCGGATGAAGGCCTCATCATCCACAAACTCCAGGAGTTTCTTCAGCTGATCCAGGTCACGAATGTAGTCCTCACCGATCCGCTAATGTTTAACGTACAGGATTACATAGCACAACCTTTAAAACCCGTTTATCTCTTCACTCCATTTACAAGACGCTATACATACTGGATCTTATAATAAGCCACATATCAAAAAAGCCATATAGCACCATTTCTCATTTACTGTCTACGCATCCTCCAAGTGCTTCATATGTGTGTGGCAGCCTGGGAAAACTCTTCACATGGTGAAATGTTCTGCTTTATATAGGTCTGAAAACTATAGGTTTTCCTAAACTGAAATATGTTTCAGACTGTTTACCTCCAAAAGTGAGATGGGGGAAAAAAAATCACATTTACAGGTTCCATTCTGGGAACTGTGTGGCACAGGAGCACAGCAGACATTTTGACAGCTAGTATCTGATTACATACTGAATTGAACCGATTAGGCTAACGTCTGTTTTGCTACAGCACATAGCTATCCAACAGCTGTGTGACGAAATCACAAATAGCTAGCAAAATTTTCGACATCTTTAAGCAGACTAACTGTTTTTATCACCATGTTTTTTAAACTGCCTCATTACCCAACATGATCATTGCAGGAAGATAGCCAAGGCAAGATTAAAATGTAAAAAAAAAAAAATTCCATGTCATTTGCATGAAAAATATTTGTTTCTTAAAATAGAGGTGTCAAAGTTTATTATAGGCAGAAACCACAAGTTTTGGCAAAAAAAAAGAAGACATTTTTCATCATTTTGGACAGAATCTAGCCAGAATATTGTTATCATCCTACAACAAGCACCACACTGAAAGTAGGGCAGAGCTTTCCACTTGTCATTATCTGCAGTATCATCTATCACACATTCATTATGTAGATCATTCATGTGTTTATTTTTGGCACCTCTCACCTCAGCAATGACTTCCGCCAGGCCAGGGTTGCACATGACCAGCCAGCGGCGAGGGGTGATGCCGTTGGTCTTGTTTTGGAACTTCTGTGGGTCCAGATCATAAAAGTCCTTAAACCTGGAGACAAAACACTGTTTTCAGGAATGGACATTTACCAGAGAATGTGAGAACATCGTAACTCATCTAATATAAATCTATATAACAAGATGTTCCAGTGTACTGTAATAGTCAAATGAAGGTGTTTAGTCATTTCAGCTTCGTGCTCTATAAACACTGGTGATCAGGATGTCACATTTCTGCATGCTCCCTAGTAAGTCATTTCCCCCAGAAAAGCTTCTCAGCACATGTGTCGCAGCTAAATCTGAGCCTGCATGCAGTGTTTGACTCTTACACTGTGTTTTTGATGATTTCTGAGTGGATTCGAGCCACGCCATTTACAGCATGAGAGCCAACGATGCACAGATGAGCCATGTTGATCTTCTTCAGTCCTCCTTCTTCGATCAGAGACATGCGCCTCAACCGGTCATTATCGTTGGGGTACAGAGAGGAGATTCGCTAACATGGGGAAGAGAAGAAGGGGAGGTTGAAGAGATAAAGAGACATACTGATCAGCACCACACTGAAACAAGAATAAATTGATGGACAACCCCCAGGATCAACTACAACTAAATCCCAAACACCCATTTACATTCCGGATTAGAAAGCTATTTTTGGGACATGAATCATATTTTATATCTTTCAACCTTACAGACTAGCTGGATCTGGTTATGTAAGTTATGTAAGCATATAGCATAGTTATATATGCATAAGCATAGTTAGTGCTTCAGCAATGCCAAACTATTTTTTTTTCTTTCATCAAAATCATGAAACGTCAACAAAGACAGTTTCCCTCAGCTGAAAAAATACTGCAGTAACCCTCGAGTCACCCATGACCACATTTCCCTGCTCCAGGTTTTTCAGTTAGGCCTCCATCTCTTTGGTATTCTTTAACATTTAACAACCTTGAACAATTTTCCAATACCAAAATTCTAACATTGAAAATGGCTTATAATTTGTAAACAATAATAAAACAACATTTTTGAACATGTATTATCAGTAAAATGTTTTGACAGTTTGTAAATTCTTTTGAAGGAATGCTGTTTGTAAAAAGGAGGGAAACATAATAAGCCTACTGACATATGCTACATATTCTACGCCAATATTTCCATGCTTTCAAGTAAATAAATTGGAAAATGTTTCCACTGGCAAGCAAACATATGCTATAAATTAATGCTATGTTATTATGTTATAACAAACACATCTTATACGGTCAATCTCAACCAACACTTTCGATGTTGACAAGCATGACCTGCTTTTATTTGGTCTTATGAATCCCTATCGCAAACTAGGACACAAAACCCCTAATTCCACCTAGTTGTATCATATATATGTTTTGAATATCAGGACTATACCCAGAGAGGGATTATTCCCATAAAGTGTACATGTGAATGCAACCCAGACCTAAATGCACCATGTGATGTGGTCTGACACAAACTTTAACCAGATGTTACTCAAGTGTAAATACATCCATCTTTGCAAACCACATTAGACAATCAAAAAGACTCAATATACATCGTCACGCCACGCATTGTCCACACTCTCCACTAACTTCTGAGTTTAAATTAAAACAGCCATAAAAGGGATTTGATGCAGCAACAATATTGTGCATAAAACAATAGGAAACAATGAGCAAAAGAAGTTTTTAAAAAGATCTTTTTATAACCAAACCCTGATTAATACTTTGCAGAACTTTATCCCAGAGTTGTTTTTATACTTCCTATAAAGATCCTTTACAGGTCGTCATGATGCTGCTGATGTTCTCTAACAAACTCTGGGGTCCTCCAGGAACAGGTGTCCTTATACCGAGGACACATGACACTTTATTTGCTTCTGATGGCAGCTGACTGCACCAGAACTACTTTAAAGGTTACACAGCAGGGGGTAAATACTTATTAAATGACAACTTTATGTTTTTTACTTGTAAATAATTTAACTAGGTCAATATTACGGCTTATTTTGCGTATATTCATGACATATACAGTAGGGTCCAAATGTCTGAGACCACATTGAAAATCTGCAAATTTATTTATTTTTTTTTTCATTTAAAATTGGAAATACACAGAAGATTTTAGAATTTTCAAATATTTAAAATAAAGAAAGTAAATGTTCAATATCTTGATTATTTAGGAATTACTTAGGATATTTAGGAAGTCTGCACTATTTCTAGGTCCCTATTTAAATGTAAGCAAATGTGTGATATTGACCATGTTAACTGCTTTGTACACTGAAATTCATGTAAATATTTAAAAGATTCTACTTTTCACTCAAGTTGTTGTCAATAATATAATTTGTAATGAAAATTGTTGTATTAAACGAGAAAGGAATGCAAAAAAGAAGCATTTTCACTAGTGCTCTCAGGATTTTTGACTCCTCTGTAAGTCTAATTAAATCCATTCCAGATTGTAACACTACAGAAAAGTGGAAAAGTTCAAGGGGGTGAATACTTATGCAAGGTACTGTAACTATTGATAACACATACTAAAACTGATACCCCAGATACGCTATGTACTTGTGACGGCGCTTCTTCCCTTCGAAGCGGCTAGGGATTTGTCCACCTCTGCAAGTGCTGGTTTGCTTACTATGCCCAGCATACAGCGGGTTTCAACCTGCAGGTGTAAATGCATGTGGCATACAATCCAGATGTAAGAACCACAAAACGACCAGGTGTAAACGGGGTCCAAATGTTCTTGTCATTCTGCTAATGTTTATATACGGAAGTATAGCATTAAATATAATAATCCGGATTTCTCAGCTGACCTCCAGGTGGCGCCTGTTGATCTCGAAGATGATATCCAGGTGGCGAGGCAGGAGGTTCTGGAACAGGTCAACAGGCCAGCGCTCCAGAGCCTCTGGAAGGACGGTGTGGTTAGTGTAGGCACAGGTACGCACGGTGATGTCCCATGCCTGCGAGATGAGAGAGAGGGAAGAAGAGGAATGAAAACATATTTCAGGATAGGATCATGCTAGGAATAAAACATAACAGGGGTCTACTGTTGCAGCAAAATAATAGCAAAATATGATGAGGTGGTGCAACCTGATATGCATCACACCATTTCCCTTATACCACAGCAATCTCTCCAGGCTAGCATTTTTTTTTTATTTATTAATGAATGATATGTCATACTTTTTATCCATTTATAGCTACATTTAATGTTGTCCAAGGTTGTCCAAGTTCACCAACCTTTATAGGTTCTTTCTAGTTCACCATTTATATAAACCTGTGACTGTCAGAGCCGTGCTGTTACAGAAAATTAGTCATCACCTTCTGGCCAATCAGACTCAAGGGATAATAATCAATATGTGCTTTGGAGTAGGGGCCTGGAAAAGAATTTTACTGTTGTATGTTATACATACATAAAGCACAATATGAAATAGACATCAGCATACTGTTTCCCAGGACACTTTCTCCTCATCCATCAGGATCCTCATCAGCTCGGGGATGGCGAGGGCTGGGTGTGTGTCATTCAGCTGGATGGCCACCTGAATGGCAAAACAAAGCAAGACAGGATAAAATCTCAGCAGAGAAAAATCTCACAGAAATATATTGAATTATTAAACTGAACTGAATTATAAGGGTGCATTATATGTATTAGAAAAATGCAAAGTGTGCTGCTCTGTTCTTTCTTGTTTTTTTTCATACCCTTGTCAATCATAATACATTTACACATGATTTGTCATTAGGTGTTGATATCTTGCTTGCATTGTTAGAATATATATATATATATATATATATATATATATATATATATATATATATATATA
>CM075006.1:9027768-9086581 GCA_037576675.1 Pangasius sanitwongsei
AAGTGATTAGGACACCTGATTCTGATCATTTGGATGGGTGACCGAATACTTTTGGTAATATAGTGTATATATATATAAATAATATACTGCAATATAGAAACTATGGGAGATAAAACCATCCTCCAAACCACTTCATGTGACTTTTGACAGTATGGTTCACGACGCATAATTAAACAATGTGACCCACCTACAGAACAAACTGTACATACTGGGCCTCTACACACTTCCATGTGGATAACAGCGTGCGACACACTGCAGTACTAATCAGCGCATTAGAAATATAACCCTAATGCAGTGTTTTTCAAAATAAATAAATAAAAAAGTGAAGTATAGTGTCTGGTCAGCCCAATGCAAGGTTGGGAAAAGACAGTAAAAGTAGCACAACATGATAGATTGTGGAAAACGTTCCATCAGCATTTCACTGTGGAAAACATCTCTCTTTATGCGTGATGTCATTTACTTTATATATCATGATATACTTGTAATACAACATTAGATTAAATGGTGAGCGATAGCACAGTCTGATTGCACTGTAATATTTAATTGTAGATTTATAAATCAATTTTAACTATATATACATATATATATAAAAACACACAATTACAATATAGTCGTGCGTCTTGTTTTCATTTTTCCAGAAATATATCTGTCACTTATGACCAACAAACTTTTGCAACAATGAGCTTTTCTGTGCTAGATATAGTAACTGGATGAAAGAAAAAGTGTGTTAGAGTCAAGGCATTCCTGCCGTTAAAATTATTCTACGGTGGTGTTTGCGTTTTCCCGTCTCTGCTGAGCCAAAAAGTAATCCATGCTAAGCACTAACTGTAGTACGCTTTGCGAAACTACATACAGCCTAACGATTCTGTTAAACAGTGTGGTCTTCTAAAAGTAAAAAATATTAAGGTATCAAACAAACAGTCACACCAGGCCTTTTACACTCTTACTTCTGCTCTATAGTACTGCCTGTGCATCACACAGGAGCTTTTCACTGGGCACTGACTTTACAGCGTAACTACAGCAGCAGAATGTGTTATGACACATTACCAGCCCAGAAGCAAGTCTGTTACTGTGACGTCAAGTGTTTATTTTTCATGGTTTGTGAGAGTAGATGAGGCAAATCTTCTGTAAAGGTGTGTGTGTGTGTGTGTGTGTGTGTGTGTGTGTGTGTGTGTGTGTGTGTGTGTGTGTGTGTGTGTGTGTGTGTGTGTTCTCACCATGTGGGGCACAGTCATGGGAGCAGGTGGCATGGGGGCAGGACTCCAGGCAGTCGTGCTGCTCATGGTTTTGGACTGCCAGTTAGTGCCGCCGGTCATCTTCTTCTCCCCAGGCTGTGTCCACTGCATGTCCGGTCTGCAGCACACACAAACACACACACACACACCCCTCAATATTCACCTCACTTCAATACTTCTACTTCACTGCAGAGATTAGTGATATTCTGTTCACAAGATAAAAAAACTGGACAACTGTACTCACTTTTTGACTGATGATCCACTAAACTGCAGATCTGTAACATGACAAAGGAAAGAGAGTGAAAAGGAGTGAGGTAGAGATGCTCAGAGAAGGTCTGTTAATCAAAACAGCATGAGCCTGTTACACTCCCATGGTGCTGGCAGCTCCCCAAATATCATGATTAGGACTTTCATTTTCATTCATCTGCATGTCCACTGCTCCAACACGCCCTCACACGAGCCAGCACACTCACTCGCTCGCTAATTTATTCCCAAAACAAAAAAAAGACTCACAGTATTCTCTCAATTCCCTGCTTCCCATTATGCCATCTGCCTTGTAAACGCAGTGTATAAAACAGGTGCATGAAAAACTGCAAAGGTTTGCATCTTCACAAAGCAATACTGTCAAAAGATGATTATTTTTAAACAATTAACACAGTTCGAGACATGTTTACACCTGGTTGTTTCATGGATAGTGAGAGATTATCCTCAAAAGCATCCAGTGTGCATTTAAAACAGATTTAAAGCCAGAACTCTACAATGATGTATGATGTATCATTCATATATGTATTAGGATTTGGGGGATTTAAGGTTTTAATGGAAAAAAATGAGGTGAGGAAGGGATTCAGTGTCTGATAAAATGCCTGTCTCTTATGTCTAAGTGCAATAAATGCACTAGAGATCTTAGCAATGGGAGACAAAGGAAAGTCCTTTGTTTTCAGAAGAGAGGAATAAAAGATCTAGCCAACAGTGAGGTAAAGCCAAGGGGGTCAGCTGCAGATAAAAATGATCTGACGAGAGATCCGACAGAGCAAGCCTGTTCACACCTAGCTATATTCAGATCAGGCTTATTCACGTAAAAATGAAAATGTAACCGCACCCTAGACTTAAATCAAATTGCTCAAACACTTCAGGATCTCCAAGATGCATTGCTGTCAGATATCATACAAGTGTGAGTGCATCCATCTTTCCAAGTCACATGACATACACTACATTCAACAACCGGAAACGAGGAACAATACAGAAAGCGTTATGAGCCGATTTGCATATTATTGGCGGCAGATTTCGGTTCCCTGCATTAGACAACAAGTATAAAAGCATGTGGTTTAAATTGTATCAGGATATACTTGTGTCAGATGCAAGATGCATGAAATAAAATCAGGATTGTCATAAAGGAGACTAATCTCATTTGGGCGTGTCATATTGTTGCACCCACCTAAAATACGCACACACACAATAGTTAATAGAAACACACAAACCTGTCAGTAACACACTTGTGAAATGTCACTGTCTGCTTGCTGCTTGTACAAGCAAGTGGCCTAAAGGATGTCTGATGTAATCTGGCTAATGAATAGGCACATCAACGTGAGAAAACAATTCGAGCAGAGAAGAAGATACGGACGAGAGCAGAGTGTGTACTTACTGCCCACGAGGTTGGCCAAGGAGGAGTCGAGGTCGTTGGCCAACAGCTTGCCTCCTGTGTGTGGGGGCATCATGGGAGCCTGAGTGTGAGCTGGTAAAGTGGGCTTCAACAGGTCTCCTAGAGAATCAAAACCTGTGAGAAAGACAAGAGAGAGATGTTAAATATTGATGACTGTCAATAGCAGGTACAGAACAAACATGCCCGTCTTTGCATTCTGACAGAAAGCATGCTGAAGAGCAGACAGACAGACAGAGAGCAGCAAGTGTTTGTTTGATATGCTCACAAACACAGTCAAGCAGGGTTACGCAAAAAGGAAAAAAAAAAATCCACACACACACACACACACACACACACACACACACACTTACTCTTACATTGCAAGCCAGATGAACAGAGATGATACGACAACCTCCAGTGAATGTGAAAGCTCCTGTCATGTGTCAACACCACTCAAAAGACTTAATGAGACACACACTTTAATCTGGAACACGTGTTAGAGTGTGTATTCCTGTTTCTTCACCGCAATATGCAAGAAGGCTTCTCAGTAGGACCCAATCCTCAACATTACATCCAGCATTGATTCTGGGCTCATCTGGACATATGCAACTTGTGAAGAGTGCAAAATTTTTTGCAAAACAGGCAACAAATAGGCTGCCTTTACTGTTTATTATAATACTCAGTTCATATTCAGAATATTCATTTCTTTCTTGCTTTGATTGTATTATTACAATCCCACTATCTGGTGTCAGCCAGGAGAGGATGCATTCCCTTTTTGGTTGGAAGCCTGGTTCCTCTCAAGATTTCCTCCTCATGTTTCTTCATTGCTATTGTTGCTTCTGGCTTGTTCATTAAAGATCTAAATCTAAATCTACATCCAGTGACAGCTTTATGTCTATTGTTAACAGTGCTAGACAAAATAAAATCGAAATTTGTAAATCTATTTACTGACCTACTTCTGCTTGATAGTGATTTATGGTTCCGGTAAAGCTTTTCAGCAGAAGCTGTTCGCTCGTATGCAAAAGTAATACAGAGTTTGCTGTATTGCCGTCACTCGCGTTTTAATTCCCTCCTCACACATTTCACCTAGCAGCAGCACTTCTTAGGTGGAAAAGTGCTATCGAGGGCATTTCGGCTCCTTTGCAGACTACACCGTCCCATTTCCTGCTTTTGTGAAACGCGAAACAGGAAATAACATGACAAAGTAAAACCATGTTATTCAGCATCTCACACATGAAGCAAAGCTCAGGCCACCACTTTAAAGTAAGCCATAGGCTGCATCTAGGTTTTAAAGTGCTTTTGCTCTTTAATTTACTTTAATGTTCATGTTTCCCAACGGCTATTCTTTAAGCTTGTAAAACAACCTCTGGCAATACAAATATAACATTATCAGTCAGCCGGAATTGAACTGAACTGACTCCTGAGGTCCAGCCATAAAGCTGATTCATACAGCCGTGCTCACACGCTTGATTGCTGCTGTTGCATCAGTCGATTGTGCAGAGTAATTCAGCAAATCCTCCTGTAAACAATCCTCAGCAGCTATTCAGCTAATGGCACACATTACCCAGAGAGAGGCAGACAGAGAGAGAGAGAGAGAGAGAGAGAGAGAGAGAGAGAGAGAGAGAGAGGACACCAATTGAGAGACATGCTGTCCTCTCAAACCAGCCCATTAACCCCTTGCCATTATCCATCCATCCATCCATCCATCCATTCTCTGTACCGCTTATCCTACACAGGGTCGCAGGGGAACCTGGGAACTTGAGGCACAAGGCATGGAAACCCTCAAAATACGGTGCCAACCCATCACAGTGCACACTCACACACTCACGCAATTCAGAGATGCTAATCAGCATACAGCATGTACATGTCTTTGGACTGGGGAGGAAACTGGAGTGCCTGGAGGAAACCCCAGAAGCACAGGGAGACATGTAAACTCCACTAATACAGGGTGGCGGCGGGATTCAAACCCCGAAACCGTGGAGGTGCGAGGCAAACGTGCTAACCACTAAGCCACCAAGCCCCCCCTCGCTTAGCATTCGGACTATTTTTATTACATGATATAATTATTATAACGATTCATATTATAGTCAATTGTACATGTAATTTTTATTGTTAATATTAGTATTTGGTGACACAGTGTGTAGGGGGTGTGAGTGTTATTGCAGCTATTTCCACCATCCAGCGGGCTGTGCTGTACCAGAACTAAGAGCCCATGCTAACTGTGTTTAACCTTCATGCCCAGGTACAACGTGCACCACGCCAGGACAAGCGAATTCAAACGCACATCCTGATTAATGTTTCTGGCTGGAGTCACTTCTCTACTCAAATAACATCTTCAGTAGTGTAGGGACTGCTAAACTTTCTTATCTTATCTAAATTTTAAAAAGGCAACATCACAGTTCTAAACCATGTCATGTTTAAATAAAATGTTTCACAATCTTTTTTTTTTTTTTTTTTTAAACTTTTACACAGTAACTTTCTTATCGCTACTTAGCTTGAGCTTACATTTATTCTCTATCATCCAAAGAAAATCTGCTTATTTTTTTATTTACTATATTCTACTTAGCTCTTTTTGTGTTGTTTATAATGCTGTCTGGTGAGGTCAGTCTCCTTTGCATTTTTAACGAAACATTGTTAAATGTATTGTCACACTTGTGTTTGAGAACACATGCTGCCTTTCTCATGCTTAACAGTTCATTCTACAGGAGAAACACAACAACGCCAGAGAAATCCATCTGGAACAACCAAAGATTCATTTTAGATTGAATATGAGCAGTTGCAATATCACTCACTCAGAAGGCAAAAATGTAAAAAAAAAAATAAAATAAAATAAAATAATAATAATAATAATAATAATAATACAATGACAGGATGATTTTGTGAGCGTGTGTGTGTGTGACTGTGTGTGAGAGACACAGAGAGAGAGAGAGAGAGTGAGAGAGAGAGAGAAAGAAAGAAAGCGAGAGAGAGAGAGAGAGAAAGAGTTTGAAGTACTGTAGTTAGTGAGAGCTGAGACGCATCTATCTGTGTCCTCCTGTTTTATTTGGACGAGCCCTGAAGTGAAAAGCGTCTAACAGATGGAGAAAGTGCGAGTCAGCAACCACCCTTTAATAACACACATGCTCCAAACTGCCAACAAGTGTACGCAGGCAGAGGCACGGTCTGTTCTGTTACACTGGAATGAAATGGGGGGGGGGGGACAGAGAGAGAGAGAGCGAGAGAGCATAAGGGGTGAGGAAAAAGGAAAAGGACAGAGGAAAAGGGAAAGGATGGGGGAAAGGAAGAGAAGGGTGAAGAATAGGAGCAAGGAAAGGGTAAAAGTGGGGAAAAAAAAAAAAAAAAAAGTGGAAAAGGAAGCTTTTGGCTTTGCTACCGAACTTTCCAGGACCAAATCAGACTAGCAGCCTGAAACTACGCGCTTTAACATGAGCCATGTAAGCATGACGAGATTCCACTATTTCGAGAAACACAGTGTTTAAACACTTAAAATACTTGCTTGTGCGGTGCTACCCATATTATATTAACTCACAACTCCATATGCTGATGTGAAAATTATAATCTTTAACACTGCTCCTTCTTCATTCAAGTTGTGTTCATTCAAATGTGATCATACAATGAGTGCACAGAAACTCCAGCAGTTTAATTTAGATTACTGAGCTGCAAATCAAGCATTACTCAGGCTCGAGTGTTACGCTCAATTTTACACACTCCGACCAGATGTGAGATTTATTGTACAGAACTCTGACCGTGGAATCTGAAGACACTCGTATTACAATTAAATTTAACCATATGCAAATTCATAGTTAGTCAATGTCTTTTCCTCACGTACACAGAGATAACGAGTGTTTTTTACAATGCCTGGCTGAATAGTGCCTACACCTCTAGTGAAGCAAACAGTAGATGAGTTTTAGCTCCACATTCCCCCTCTTGTGATTTGGACTTGATGGGTTTTATCGCGTGTCCACAGCTGGCACACATGAATCTCCCATTTATAAGCGTAAGGTAGATACTAAACCATACCATACCGACACCCAAGGCCTGAGAACTTGAAGAGTACTTCAAAACAGCACAAGAATGGACCAGCATCCTCTACATTTGCCATTCAGAACAGTGGCTAAATAAGTTTCGTTTGTGCCATAGATCTGTAAAAGGAAGCACTTCACCCAGCTCCATTAAAGCACGACAGAGCAGAGAGGTTAGCTGAGCAGAAGGTTAAAGGTTATTTAGCTTGCTGACTGATACAGCAGTGGGTTAGATGCTTAAATAAACTCTTTCAGTCGGGATTTTACCAGCTGCTGGCTTCACATCGTTATTGGCACCTTGAGTCCCAAACACTGCATCAAAATCTACATTCATGTTGGAAATATGAGCAGCCTGCTGGGGAACGCCGCTCTCTAGACCTGAGGACAAAATCACATGCATAAACAAAACCTTAGACCTGGCTCGTACACTGGTTGAATGTTCCATCCTGACCTTCTGCACAGGTACATGTACACAATAACAGAATGCCTTTCACTGCGTTAGTCATAGGTTTAGATCTGCACATACCCAGGGCCCGCTACTGTTTCACCCCCCGACTGCTCAGATACGCAGGGCTCACTCTGACAAATTTAATTTGTCTAAGGCAAAATGTAATTCTCATCCTTATAAGGACTTAAATTTAAGCACTACTTTCTTGTATTCAAGAACTACCCATGAGAGGTCACTTGACAAACTACAGCAGCAGTGAAGAAAAAAGCCTAGCTTTCTTCTTCACACCAAATATAGAGGCTTTCTAAAATCAAATAACCGGATCGACTAATTCAATTCATCAAATTAGATATCTTATGACATGATCTCTATATCTTGTACCACTCTGGTGTTGAATTCCTGAATCTGATTAGTCAGAAGTAGTGAATAATTTTGTATAACAGCACCTTTGATCATGGTCCTGGCTGCAAGGCAAATGTTAATGCACTCGCTCTCATTTTTTTTTTAACAAAGAAAAACCTGATTGCTGATATGGTGGAGTTTTCTGTGAGGAGATTTATCTTTTATGGAAGGAGGGAACTGTTTATAGCTGCTATACTGTAAGTGTTAACAGGAACTAACTTGTTTCATGGATGTTCCACATCACCACATGTAACAAACAACAAAATATTTGATGTGTTGTTTTTAACAAATAAAAAAAAATATATATATATATAACCTTTGGCAAAATTGCTGTGGCACAGAAATAAAAATAAAATAAAACACATCAGGATGTGCTGTTAGAAGAAAATCAGTGTAGGGGCTAACCCCCAAGCTGCGACGGGCCACGTCACATCACCCAGGCACTCATTCTTTTCCAGTGACTGCACACCTTATGGTGCCCTGTAGTGTTTTATTCCCTGTGTGATACATCAAGTCACACTTTCTGAGCATCACTGGTACCGTCAGTATAACAATGAAGATCTCAAATGCTATTCACAGCTGCAGATAAATATTAAATCCTCGAATACATTTTCCTGATGCGCTATATCATAGGCGTTATCATCATAGCACATCATATAGTGCAGCCATGTTACATATGAGAAGTCTGATCATTTCTCTTGCTGTCCTGTGTATATCCTTTCTTCTGTTCCACCCACCACATGAGAGCCAAAAAAAACTGTCCCTCAGCCCTTCTTCCACGTCAACAATGTCCTCTTTTTTTTTTTTTTTTTTTTAAGGCAGGCCAGATGGATGAGCACAACCATTCAGCACAGGTCACACCAACACTGACGCCTGCAACAGTCAAGCCACTCACACACCGTAGGCACTGCATTCAGATCAGTACACGAGGGACTATTTAAAAACCAACATCATCTGAAGATCTACGTGAACAAATGAGAGGTCCAAAGGTAGTGGGGTGGGTGAGAAGAAGGGAAGGTTGATGACATCATGATTACAACATGATAACATTGCTATTATTTCAAAGGGTAATCCTGAAATTCTACTGTCAGGAAGTCACGAGTTTGAAACCTGACAATGCCACAGCCACCCATGGCCTGGAGTCAAAAAAAAGCATTGCTGTCCTGCTCTGTGGGGAGTGATGAGATTACTCTCTCTCCTGTCAATCAGAGCAAAACTAGCCAATCATGAACATGTATGAGGTCATGTATGTAGAAGACGGTAGATAGCACTTTTCTCCGAGTGTTCAGCCGTCCTGTGGCGTACCATGAAGATGTACCAAAAAGATGCACTTTACCTGTTTGGTAGCTGCTGTGTAATAGGGAAAAGCTAGCTAGTGGTCAGGAAATGTTAACAACAAAAACTGGGAGAAAATGGGGTTTTAAAATAATTATTAATAAAAAAAAAAAAAAAAAAAATAAAAAAAAATAAAAAAAAAAAAAGCTGAGAGAGGGAGCCTTACCTCCCCAGGCACTGCCGGCTGTGGATATGGATGGAGTGCTCTGCACGGCGGGGATGAAAGCTGGCTGGAGGTCAAACAGGTCGCTGGTGAGGTTTGGCATGCTGTGGGTAAGAGGCGGAATCTTAGAGACATTATAGTAATATGGTGTATTAAGGGCCTTTCGCACCGCATTAGTCCCAGAACTAAATGTACAGTACTAAAGTACTGGGCGATTCTGCACGAACTCTTTCCCAGTACCATTTAAACGGTTGCATTCGCACCGAAAGCAGGCACTAAGAAGTGACGTAAGCCGGTCGACAGCGACGTCATTTGTGCGCGGCGTTCAACGACGAAAACAAAGAAGAACAACGTAAACAACCGGAGGATGGAGAGGTGTTGCACTTCAGCGTCCGTCCATCTCTCGCTGTTCTCCATACCTGCGAAATAAGTTGACACTACAGTATGTTTACACGGCGTTTTAAATCATGGCGGGTGAGGGCGTTTTCTTACGCGTTTGGCCAATCAACGTCTACTTACGTCACGGATAGTACCAGTTGTGCTGGTTAGACCCTGCTCCAGAGTAGGAGCTAATTTGGTTCTCGAAAAAGGCAGTCCGGTACTAAAATCACACCCAGTTCCGGAGGTGCGAAAACGCCAAAAAGTGGGTAGTTCCACAATTAGTTCAGGTACTATGAAAAGGTTCCTGTGGTGCGAAAGGCCCTTTAGACACAATGATCAGAGAAATTATGAGAAATATCTCTATTCTGGCTTTATGTTCATTTGAAGCACAGAGTAGACAGTACTGTGCCATAGCTAAGAGTAGCAGATTCCACTATGGGCTGTAGTGTGCTGTATAAGTGACAGGAGTGAGAACAGTGTGTGTGTGTGTGTGTGTGTGTGTGTGTGTGTGTGTGTGTGTGTGTGTGTGTGTGTGTGTGTGTGGTATAGACCTGTTGGTGACAGGGGCAGGGGTGGTGCTGTGGTTGGAGAACAGATCCACTGCCGCACTGTGGTTGTTGGCACTGCTTGCAGACTGAGTAGCAGGTGAGGCAGAGGGAGTCTGCATGCTAATCTCTTTCAGGCGCTGGTCCTGCACATACACACAAACACACAGGGGATTTTTTGTCATCTCACTTTTATGACAAAATACAACAAAAAAAAAAAAAAAAAAAAACTGCAAAGCTGCAAGTCTTCAAACTGGGTCTGACAGCATGTGGTGTACTGCTGACAGACTGCGCTAAAGAATCTAAATATACACTCAGCTGAGGAGCACAGATTAAATTATTACAGTGGAAACATGTTTAATCGAGTAGTATTTCAGTACATATGTATGTTTTTATATAAGCAGATCCTGGAAATCTTTGTAAATTTCCATTTCTGATTATACTGGTCAACAGAACATTTCTTCCAGGCAACTGATTTATTGATCAGATGAATTAATGGTTATTCTGATATCTTAAAGCCACTCTACGGATGGCGTGCTATGGACACGTGCGTTTATGAAGAGACATTTTTAATGAAAGTGTTAGCATGGTGATGCAAGACACATTGCCATGGCCAACTACGGCATTACTGAAAGAGGAACACTGCACTTGCGTTTTACAACCCCATTTCCAAAAAAATTGGGACGCTGTGTAAAATGCGAATAAAAACAGAATGCAAAGATTTACAACTCACATAAACACATATTTTATGTGCAACAGAGCATAGACAACATATGAAAAGTTTAAAGTGAGACATTTTACTATTTTATGAAAAATATTAGCTCATTTGGAATTTAATGCCAGCAACATGTCTCAAAAAAGTTGACTAAAATCTAACTGGATTAATTGGAAACAGGCCAGTGGTACAGCCAGAAGGTTCACTGACCAGTGAAAAACTGCGGGCAAGGAGTGAAACAATTTCAGAATAATGTTCCACAACGTAAAATTGCAAAGAATTTAAACATCTCATCATCTACAGTACATAATGAAAAGCAGTATTGGATGCCCGTGATCTTCGGGCCCTCAGACGGCACTGCATTAAGAACAGGCATGCTTCTGTAATGGATATCACTGCATGGGCTCAGGAACACGTCAAAAAATCAGTGTCATTAAACACAGTTCTCCGTGCCATCCACAAATACAGATTAAAGCTGTACCACGCAAAGAGGAAGCCATATATGAACATGATCCAGAAACGCCATCGTCCTCTCTGGGCCAAAGCTCATTTAAAATGGACTGAGGCAAAGTGGAAAACTGTTCTGTGGTCAGACGAGTCCAAATTTGAAGTTCTTTTTGGAAATCGTGGACGCCGCGTTCGACTAAAGAAGAGACGGACCATCCGACTTGTCATCAGCGCTCAGTGCAAAAGCCACCTTCTCTGATGGTATGGGGATGCATTAGTGCGTAAGGCATGGGCAGCTTGCACATCTGGAAAGGCACCATCAGTGCTGAGAGGCATATTCAGGTTTTAGAGCAACATATGCTTCCATCCAGACGATGTCTTTTTCAGCAAGACAATGCCAAACCACATACCGCATGTCCTGCTACAGCATGGCTTCATAGCAGAAGAATCCGGGTGCTGAACTGGCCTGCCTGCAGTCCAGACCTTGCACCAATTGAAAATATCTGGTGCATCATGAAGCAAAAAATACAGCAAAGAGGCCCCCGGACAGTTGAGCAGCTGGAATCCTATATCAGGCAAGAATGGGACAACATTCCACTCGAAAAACTCCAGCAACTCATCTCCTCACTTCCCAAACGTCTACAAGCTGTTGTTAAAAAGAAGAGGTGCTGGCATGTTTAATGTTGCTGGCATTAAATTTCCAAATGAGCTAATATTTTTCATAAAATCGTAAAATGTCTCACTTTAATCATTTCATATGTTGCCTATGCTCTGTTGCGAATAAAATATGGGTTTATGTGATCTTTGCATTCTGTTTTTATTCGCATTTTACAAAGCGTCCGAACTTTTTTTGGAAATGGGGTTGTAAAAGAAACTCCAGCAAGTTTACAAAATTGCTTTTATTTGTTTAAAACAGTATTATGCTTCAGGTTAAACAAAGGTGTTGTTAATAATAATAATAATAATAATAATAATAATAATTATACTATATCTTTAGGATGGTATAGGATGGCATACTTAAGCATGACCCATGTAACACTATATATGTACACACTAAATAAATGCATGGTAGTTAATCAGTATATCACACATTTAAATTATTCTAGATAAATAATAATGTGGTGTTTAATGACAATTATAGATATATAGAGAGAAGCTAAACATTTGGCTCAGTGGCGTTTTGTTCAATTATTTGTCAGCTATTTACAAAAAGTATTTAAGTAACAGACTAAAAATAGTTAAGTTGAGTTAAGGCAAGAAAAATAAAAAAATAAAATAAAATATGACAAGAACGACAGAACAGAACCAAAAGTCCGAAGCTGAAAACGTGCCTGTCCTCACACACAATGAAATGAGGAAATGTCATGCGCTGAATCAGCAGCCTCATTTCCAACCTTGCACATAAAATAACCCCAGAATGCCTTTTGGTGAACTCATCTTCGGATGAGTGCTACATATATGCTACATATACAGGTTCTCGTCACTTTCCAGTGGCTCTGGACTCATGGGTGATACAGTCTGATAGTTTCTCACACCTGTATCCATCACTGCTATCCTGCACGGCAAATCTATACCCATTTCCCTTGAAGGGGAAACATTCAGCTTTTCAAACAAAACTTCAAAACTGTCCTGTGCCTCGCCAGGCTCCTTCCAAATCAGCAACTCATATTTGCCAAATCTGAGCAGGGCCTTTTCCTCCAGATCAGCCCGCTCTAGATGGCCCAGTTCATACCCGTTTACCATAATCTTGCCTCTCTGGGTCATGTTCTGCACAGTGAAGCGTAGGTCTGGGCTACCAGCCTTGCGATATGCCTGGATGGAGAGCTGCTTTCGGGAGACACGGGCGTCATTCAGCACAAATGAGCACGACTGTCCATCACGGCCCAGCCTGATCGGATCTTCGGCGCTGATCTTGTAAGGTTGGCCCATGCGCAGAAGGCTGTAGAGAGGCTGCGTGGACTGGTCTGGATGATACAACTGAACGTGGAGACAGGTGAGGCTTTCCTCCGTCACCATGGTTTGTGACACAGCCAACATTGTTCTGGATGATCTAAAAAAAAGACTTCTCTTTAGAATGTTATCTACAAGACAGACACCAAAGTAAAACAATTTTAACAGGCGTAAGCATGCTTCACAAGCTAAATAACATCACAGTAGGTAAAAGAGTAGCTACGAATTGTTTATAACTACATACATAAGTTAAACAAATAAATACTGCTCCTTTTGCTATTATTGTTCTGGATTAGTCTACCTTTTCACGATCCTAAACACTTCCTGCTTCTGTCTTCTGGTTTGGAGTGAAACACTCAGTAACTGTACACCACACTGCTCATCTTCAAACTAACAGAGCTCTGCTGTTTGCACTGAAACACACACACACATGCACACACACACACACACACACACATACACAAACACCCAGGAGGTGGGAACGGAAGGCGATTGCGTCAGCTCCTGTAGAAAAACTGCTCCATGTGACAGGGAAAGACCAGTATTGCGCAATAGCCTGCTTTTTAATACTTTCAATATTGAAATAGAAAACTATAATGAAATTTATTCCACACGTGACACTCACTAATGCAATATAGCTCTTTGCAAAACAATACAGCAGTATTTGCTATTTTGTCTACTTTATTACTGTGATCTTATCATATTTTGTCATTATAGACACCACATACAGTAGCCACAATCCATTTCAGTGCTTTTTTTTAGCATCCCCTGGCCATTCCTCCTTGGGGAAATCCCAAACTCCATCCTGAAGGCCCTTACATTGGTTTGTTATGGAGCAGATTAACAATGCTCTGCACATTTTCCCTCTCTAATTCAGGGCTTCTCAACTTTTTTTGCAGCCATGGACCCCTTTAAATTATTTCTTTTACAAACCTCATCCAACTGATTATATATTAGGGACATTAACAGGACATACACTATATGGCCAAAAGTTTGTGGACACCTGACCAGCACACTCACGTGCTTGTTGAACATCTCATTCCAGATTTAGTCCCCTTTTGCTGTTATAATACCCTCCACTCTTCCGGGAAGGCTTTCCACTAGATTTTGGAGCGTGGCTGTGGGGATTTTTGTTCATTCAAGAGCATTAGTGAGGTCAGGCACTGATGCTGGGTGAGGAGGCCTGGGGTGGAGTCGGCGTTCCAGTTCATCCCAATAGTGTTCAGCGGGGTTGAGGTCAGGACTCTGTGCAGGACACTCGAGTTCTTCCACTCCAACCTTAACACACCACGTCTTCATGGAGCTCGTTTTGTCCAAAGGGGAATTGTCATGCTGGAACATGTTTGGGCCTCTTAGTTCCAGTGAAGGGAAAGTGTAATGCTATAGCATACAGAGACACACACACACACACACACAATTTAGAGGTACCAATCAGCCTACATTGCCTGTCTTTGGACTGGGAGAGGAAACCAGAGTACCCAGAACCCTTAAAGCATGGGGAGAACACACAAACTCCGCGCACACAGGGCAGAGGAGGTCATCGAACCCACAGCCCCAGAGGTACAAGGTAAACATGCTAACCGCTAAGCCACCATTCCCCCATGACATATTTATATTAACATTAAAATTGTTATTAGAGATGGTGCAGTGGGTTGTGTAGCCGCTGTCCCTTATCTGATACTGAGCTCTGTGTGGAGTTTCTCTTGTTGTCCCCATGCCTGTGTGGGTTTTTTCCAGGTTCTTTGGTTTACTCCAAACTCCCAAAAACATGCAAGTGGGTGAATTGGCTAAATTGCCCCTAGATGTGAATGTGTGTGTATATGTGTGTGCAAGGTGCACTGACATGGTCTGGCATCCCATCCAGGTTGTATTCCTGCCTCATGGCCACTGTTTCCCAGATCCACCACAGATAAAGTGACTACTGAAGATGAATGAATTGTCATTAATTGTCAATTGTTGAAGTTGACATTATTTATAGGCCTACTTGTTTAGACTTATTTAGGCTTGGACTGAACCTGTTCTAAGTCACATATGTAAATAACTATAACAGTGCAGTACTTAATTTAATAACTCTGTTCCCACCAACATTTTTAAAGTCACGGAACCCCTGGCTATATTTCACTGACCCCACTTTGAGAACCATGGCTCTAACTCACCTAGTTCAACCTAGTTCATGATTGTTAATTGTGGGTTATGAACAGGAAAAACACCTTTTTTGTTTGCGTTATTTCTATTTGAGCTTCTTGAGTATGACTCAACTCAAAAAATTACCCATAATCCTCCAAGTTGTTGCTATTTTCACCACCAAGCAAGGCTGTATTTGGATGCAAGAAGGCATAAAGTCATGTAATAATCAATTTTTTCATAGAATGCTGCCTTCCAAGGTGTCTGATTTTTGAAGGCAGTATACTCTGTCCTACATATCCCACGATCCAGTGTGTAAGCCAGCCTGTACAAAAATAGCAACGGAAAACACCAGGGATTTTTTTGACTTAAGATTTTATTCTAGTGAGAAATGACTGGTGTAGAATATTAGTTCCATTTTCCCTATCCATGCTTTATTCCATCTTATCTAATGGATTTTAGGATTAGTCAGCATTAGCACAGGTCTGTAACCTGGCCTGTCTTGAAGCATTTTCTCACAGCTACCTTCTTACTGAAGCACTGCCTTTATAAGACAACTGGCTTATGGGACAGTACAGGCATCAAGGCAACTTAGTTCTACTTCTGACACACTTAAGGTTTCACAATTCCCAAATAGGCAATTTTATGGTTGTCATTTTTAACTCTTGTACTCTTGTTTGTAGAAATAATCTGTATAATCTGTATAATGTATTGCACATGCCTCTATTTAATCTGTATGTTTTTAGGCAAGTAAAGGAAATTATGTATGAATGTATGTACAGTATGTATGTATGTATGTATGTATGTATGTATGTACACTCACTATCCACTTTAATAGGAACACCTGCTCATTCATGTAGTTATCCAATCAGCTAATTATGTGGCAGCAGCACAATGCATAAATTTAGGCAGATACAGGTCGAGAGTTTCAGTTAATGTTCACATCAAACATCAGAATGGGGAATCAGCCAAACTGGACAGTTGAAGACTGGAAAAAGACCAGATGATTCTTTTTCCTAATCTTCAACCGTCCAGTTTTGGTGAGTCTGTGCCCATGATAGCCTCAGATTCTTGTTCTTGGCTGACAGGAGTGGAACCTAATGTCTTCTGCTGTTGTAGCCCATCCACCTCAAGGTTCAAGATTTTGTGCATGCTGAGATGATTTTCTGCTCACCACAGTTGTAAAGAGTGATTATTTGAGTTATAGACTTCCTGTCAGCTCAAACCAGTCTGGTCATTCTCCTCTGATCTCTCTCATCAGCAAGGCAATTCCACCCACAGTACTGTGGCTCACTCAATGTTTTTTGTTTTTCACACCATTCTGTGTAAACTCTAGAGACTGTTGTGGGTGAAAGTCCCAGGAGATCAGCAGTTTCTGAAATACTCAAACCAGCCCATCTGGTAACAACAACCATGCCACGATCAAAGTCACAGAGATCACAGAGAAGTGAACATTACCTGAAGCCCTTGACCTATATCTGCATGATTTTATGTACTGTGCTGCTGTCACATGATTGGCTGCTTAGATAACTGTATAAATCAGCAGTGTACAGGTGTTCCTATTAAAGTGGATGGTGAGTGTATGTTTGCGACATCTACATAGCAGCACAATATCAAAAATGCTTTACACATTTAAATTCGGCCCATTTTTTCCCCTTTTTGCTTTCTTTTTTTGTAATCCAGTTTTGCACCTTGAAAAAATGTTTCCGGTGTTGTCTGAGTATGTATAATTGCATTATCTGACAGAACTGTGTCAAGTCCTTCAATAACCTAGAACAGAGATTATCAGTTAGTTATTATCTGGTCAGGTGTGTTGAGTGTAGTAAAAATTTCTAACAGTGCAAAGGGCCCTGAGGAGCTGGAGCTCCTGGAGCTGAGAACCTTGACATAGGAAATGATCTACATACTGTAGAACACAGAGTAAGAAAACCTTCTATATAATTTAAACCTTATGACTGTGTGAAAGTTTTAATGTTCCGAATCACATAATGTTCTCCACACTTAGAAAAATATCCATTTGTTGAGGTATTTCTTTTTTTATTGCCAAGTGTTTTTATAGGGTTTTATTTTTATTATAATTTGAACCCTTTATGATAAGAATATACTCTGTTGTAGGTTTCTACACAGAAGCTGTAAGGGCAAAATCTGATAATATCTTAAGGGTTCTAGATTTTACTTTTTAAGAGTGTAATCCTGTATTTTTTTTAGAATATAAAATAGGAATAACAAACAATAAGATCAGATGTCAGCTGGAACATTTGTACCTATGTGATTTAAGGTGGCTCTAGGGATGGCAGACAAGGTGTGTCTCCCTTTTTTCCCTCTCTAGAAAAAAAACATGGTCTATAAGAGTGAGGCTAAAGGCCTCTTTAACACACCAAAGCATACACTATAACAGAATTAAGACTTCCAAGCTGCAGAGACTGAAAGAATACTTACCTATCATCAGTTTTGAAAAGACATTCAGACTATTATCAACCAAAAACAAACAAACAAAAAAAAAACTAGACTTCCTACCCATCAACCGATGCCCATCATCTGTCCAAAAGATGAGATCTACAGCAGATTTGAAAAGCTGAAAAATAACCTTACTTCTCACCACACCCAACCTCCTCTCTCGCAGTTTACACCTCTTAACCAGCCTTGCTCACACCTTCAGCTTAACTCCCCAGCTGACTCCCTCCCTCCTCCAGGGTCTGTCTCCATATTTCCAGCCTTAACAAAACATTGTATTAATCAACTGTCACATGTCTTGCTTCACAGACATTTTAACCAGTCATTGGATCTTCAACTCTTCCCAAAACATCCATTACCTATGGCCTAAACAGCAACATAGGCATACCCATTGCTCTGACTGTTGTTCAGAGACTCTCATTCGTTTGTCTTAGCTCATCTCAAACAGACCCTGGATTGCATCTGAATTGCACAGAGACGTAGTTAGAGATTCTGTCTGCGAATTTTAGGTCTGCACTTAATCATCCCTTAGCTCCAACAGGCCAAACTCTCCTAGATGGCTGTCCTGGACTCTCTTTGTAGGTGGATCAACAACTTTCTTCTCTTAGTACTGGAGTACTCTCAGGAGAATCTCCCCTTGGACGTACTTTCTGAGGCATTTGAAAATGTACGATCTACCACGATCAGTGCTGTTCTCGTGCTTGTTCAGCCCATCCACCACATAGGCCAACACCTGGCTACAGAGCATCATCTAAGAGAATAATTGGCTGTAATGTGACCACCCTCCTGAACCTGTCTGTCTCCAAGATTAGGAAACAAACAAGAAGTGCTGATTGTCTTTACCCAGGCAACAAAATTGCCCAAGCACCCCTTTCTGGAAAATAACGCAGGGTAATTAGTACCAAGACTACCAGGTACAGGGACAGTGTCTTTCCCCAAGCGGTATCTAGTGTATCAGCACTGACTTTGGACTGTTCTGACTTTCAGAATTCTGCTAATACACTATATACTTGCACTGTGTACTATGCAAATTTATTCTATTTTAATTCTGGATTATAGACCAAATAAATGTGAAAATAGTTAAAGGGTGTGTATTCATTTTTTTAATCCACTGTATATAAAAGACAGCAGAGAGTGATCAGTGTGAAAGGCGAAGCCTTGGTACAATACAGCGTGACTTCTACATATAAACACAGTGTACTGTCATGGTGTTTAACTAAAGGACGTTTTGCTTTTAGGTGATTTAAATGATCAGATGTTAGATGTCTTCTATATGAGAAGCATATAGAAAGAGTTTTTTGGTGTTATGCTTGAGACATGAGTTGCTGATTTAAATTCTGTCAGTTTCATGGAAACCTGGTGGCGGTACTAACAGATGTGTTGTTGCATACATGTCGAGATGTACACCGTGACATGGTTTTTTGTAGATCATTTATTTAAATAAGCTGAAAACATTGGGTTGTGTGATCAAACCTAGTGGAATTCCTGCTTTACTATGAATGGAATTAAAACAACTATTAAAACACGTTTCAGGATATGGAGAGTGTGTTCATGGAGACAACACTACACTTGTGTAATATATTCAGAATGATAGCCAAATGCAAATAACTATTGGGCTTCAATGAATTGAGTAGGCACAGTTTTTCAAAATATTTTTGATGAAACAGGAAAAATATTAATTGGCCTTCCCTAAAAATGATAGTGAAAATAGACAGATATTGGAAAAGAGAGAGAGACCATCTGGCCTTGGGGATTTACTGTAATGGGTATGCATTTCTGTGCCCAGTTCTTCAGTTATAAATCCAGCTTCACTACTTTACATAAAAAAATCAGTATGAGTTATAAAAATAAGAGGGTATGAGCAAAACTGATATTCTGATTCAGATAAGGACAATATTCTGATTAGTATGGAGTCATGTAAACACCGCAAACTGATAGTCTGATTCAGATAAGGACAATATTCTGATTAGTATGGAGTCATGTAAACACCACAAACTGATAGTCTGATTCAGATTTAGACAATATTCTGATTCCACAAAATCCAGTTCCCACCCCTGGAATATGCCTGTTTTAATCTGAAATTTGTTGCATGTAAACACCTTATTCAGAAAATCCACTGAAAGGGGATATATGCGCATGCTCAGTCCGCAAGGAATTGTGGGTGCTAACGGATGCTTAGCTGTAGGCTAGGTTTTTAGGAATGTCAACTCAGGCATACTTACAACAACCATGTATACAGGAATATTCCGATGCCTGTACGGCGCATATAAACATCGTATTCGGAATATGGCTGCAAGCCGAATATAGACCTTAAACGTAATTTGGTGTGCATGTAAACGTAGCCAGTGTCAACATAAAATTTAAGCCATCTCGTTTAAACCCGATGGAAGGAGCGCATCCTTGCGGCATATTCAAGTAACGTCCAAGAACTCATACTACTGTACTAAGTAGTACAGTACCGCCTGTGATACGTACTATTTTAATAAACAATATAGTATGGAAGTATGCTTTGTGACGTAGACTCACGCTGATTGGCTGAGCGTGTGAGTGGGCGGGGCTAGAACATGCGAATTTAAGACGACAACTGTTCCTGTTTCTTCTCATTGTGGCGTGGGGGAAGTGGTAAGTTGTTCGGAAGTCGGTACTGTCAATAATTGCTGTTAATAATAGTATTAATGTTTTTTGTACTTTTTGAATGCTGTTTAGGAGAATATTTCATTAAGTTTTCAGCATATTAGTATATTTAGTCTCCTTAAGTTTGTTTTGAGCCTCAGCTGATAGGTTTCTAGTTTGCTGTGGTAACTTTCGATATCGCTGCGTTTGCAAGATGGCGAGCAGTTGTTTGAAATTAGTGCAAATATTCTGTTCAGTGAAACTCAATAAAAAGTTATCTAACTTGGTTTACTAGGAAGCCGCTTTCAACATGTTCAAAACAAAGTTTCTCGGGTTAAGAGTTTGAAACAGCCTCTGTTTCTCGGCTAGCCACCATGCTAAAGCCGGCGCCATTTTAAGTTGCTGCCTCGCGCCTTTCCGCCATTCATTGTACGCTACCAACCGTGTAACGAAAACCAGACTCCAAAGGCACGACCTTAAATCTTCCAGCTTTAATCTAAATTAAAATCTTTATCTTGTAAACGCTCCGTTCCTGACCGTTTCTATTCCGCGGTCGACAGTTATTATGAAATGGTGTCCCACTGGCAGACTTAGCATTAGCAACCTAGCCAGGTGGAGAGGACTCTCGAAGCAGGCGGTAATCCTGCACCAAGTCGGGTTAATACCGGAGTTTATTCCGTCGTCTCTTGAATGTGTTTTATGTAAAATGTGTTTCGAGTACACCAGCTTTATCCCACGCCGCCATGTTGTGTAGGGAGCTAGCCAGCTGAGTAAACGTGTCCTCAAAGAGGAAGTGTGATTAGCGGCCTAGTGCTGCTGTTAGCTGCGTTTTGATCAACGTCAGATCCAGCATGAAGTTGTACATTTCAAAGTAACAGGTTATATTTGGTAACACGAATAATAAAAAATGACCGTCACTCGTTTTCTCTTCACATTAAGAGTTTTGCATCTCTAATCAACCCTATGCTTTTGGCACAGTGTGTTTCAGGCTCTGCTTTCTGTTCACCCACACAATGGTGAAGATCTTTGTTGGGAACCTGCCTCCCCAGGCAGAGAGCGATGAAATCAAAGCCCTGTTCGCTCAGTACGGCACCGTCACAGAGTGCGCCATCATCAAGAACTTTGCCTTCGTTCATATGGACGATCGCAAGAATGCTACAAAGGCCATACGCAGCCTCCATCTGTACAAGCTACATGGCACCCCCATTAATGTTGAGGCCAGCCACGGCAAAAACCAGGGCCCGGTCAAGCTGCATGTGGCCAATGTGGAGAAGGGTGCAGAGGATGAGCTCAGGGCTCTGTTTGAAGAGTATGGAACAGTAACGGAGTGTTCCATTATAAAAAACTTTGCGTTTATACACATGAACAACTATGACGAGGCCATGGATGCCATTAAGGGTTTGGACAACTCCGATTTCCAAGGTAAGTAATTCTCAGCACTTGAGTTTGTATTGATTTGATGTGCACATGTGATGAGCCTCAGTTAGATGTTTTATTGATGTGTTTTTTTTTTTGTAATAGCCTGATTTTCTTTACTTCCCAGGCAAAAGGATTCATGTCCAACTCTCCAAAAGCCGGCCGCGAGGAGATGAGGATGGTTACGGTCCTCCAGAAAGGGGGGGCTATTGGCCACCCCGTTTCCCCGGTGACCACCCACAGCCAGGCCCTCCTGGTTTTGGCAGAGGCCGCTTTGGTCCTCCTGGTTACCCCCCTGCCCCGCCTCCACCCCCACCCCCTCCACCCAGACGTCCCCCCTTTCCTGGGGGTGGCTATGGTGGTGACCGTGATGGCAATGGGGTAGTGGATTATTATGAGAAATATCGAGCCCGTCCTTATGGCATGTCCTCATATGAGGATCGCCGTATGGGCGGCATTCCACCACCCCCACCGCCCCCTTCAGGCATGATGAGAGAGCGCATGCCCCCTTCCAGTCTTGATCCCTACGATCGTCGCCCCCTCCCACCCCCACCGTCTTCGTTTTACCGCGATCGTAGTCCCATCGGAAGGGCACCGCCAGCCCCTCCAGCGTCTGCTGGAAACGGCTATTCATACGAGCGCTCCCGTCTCTCCCCTCTTTCCATGTCTCGGAACCCAATGTACAATGCGCCTCGTTCCAGGGACCCCTACAGTGACAGGGTGCCTCCGCCACCTGCGCGCTATACATACTAAAGTGAATCTCTGCACTTGTGTACCCAAGGTGAGGCCTAAGGGGCTTAAAAGTGTTTTCCTAAAGCAAGATCCAGTCTTTCACTTAAACCTGCGTTGCGCGCTGTTGATTGATGCGTAACGTGAGGCGAATGCATAATATACAGCTGTATCAGCTAATGTGATGAATGCTAAGGCTAAAGTGAACTGACCATATGGTCTAGCTAAGACGCGTAAAGGTAAACTAAATTTGCGAGAAGGCAATATTGTGTGTAAATAGTTAAGACACAGTGGGCTTGATCAGTGCAGTATCATAAATGGTTCTCATAGGCACTTGACTCATGTGGTTTGCTCTCTTTTCAGGTGTAATTTATTCGACAAGATCGTCGTCGTTGTCTCCAGGTGCACATGACGCGATTCGCCCCTCGTCTGACGGAGCGCGTTTCGTTTGCCTGCGCCTCGCTTATCAGAAGAGTTCTAGTGCGGACTTCACGCTTTAAACTTAAATGATTTTTACCCGACTCAATTTCGTCCTCTTGCTTAAACTGTAATAACTTGCTCATTCTGTTCGGCTTGTTTTTTACTGTATAGAGTTCAGTAGGTTATTGGACTGAAAGCATCAAGCAGACAAGCTAAGTTTTAGATCTTGTCAAGCCGATAACTCTTAAAGCTGTTATTTGTTCAAACTTGTGTACATTTTGTGACTTTTCTGTGAGCTCAAAACGTTTTGTTTTATTTGAACCCCTTCCCTCTTTTGTTTGTTCAACCCTGTAACAACGTTTGAACAGTGCCACGTCTTTAGAATTAATGGGTACACACGTGCGCCTTGCGATCTAAACAATTAATAGATCAGCAATAATTGCGACTACTGTTCAGTTGAGGTTTTTCCTTTTAGATTGAAATTTAGTCAGAATGGCATCCCCTCTAATACGATGTACTCTTTTAGGGATCGTTTCTTTTTTTAAATAAAAAATCTGACACTAATGCGTCGATTTGTTTATTTTTATTTGTCTCCCTTTCCCTACCTCATTTAAGCATAAACTAAATAATCCAGTGTGTCAGTTTGAGGATAAATGCGTCACTTGAGCGTGCGTGAGAAGTGCAACACTGTTGGAACTTCCTGCTAGCTGTATCTTGGTAATGCAGCATCTTGCAGTGGAAATGGCAATATATCATTTATGACGCCTTGTTAAGCGATGCTCGCTATTAGATTGTGCCCCTCGTATCCCCCTCTAACTCTAAACCACCTGTTTCCACATGCCTAACAGCCAGATCTAACATTCTCTCTTCTGAATGCTGTAAGCCTGAATTGTGGTTAACTTGCCCATTGACAAAGTTTAAGCACTTTAAAACACAGACAGACCTTCACGTAATTAAAAGGCTTGAATGTTGACTGACACAAACTGAGGTAAGTTGATTGGTGTTTATAATGATGTTGCATGTCTTTTGAAGTTGGAAGTGGAAGCAGATATGAGAGAAAAGCAATAAAGCTGTTACATAACAGGAGTTCTCAGGAAACTTAAATAAGGGTAGATATTTTGCTGAAAGCTCTTTAAAAATATATATATATTTTTGTTAGTTTTTCTCCTCTGGGAAAGGGTGGGTTTAGCTTATTTTAAACCATATACATATATGAAAGTATAAAACTCAGGCTGCCTAGGGTTTGGAAACCCGAGCACAGTTCTATAATCCTTATTATTGTAGTGCTGTACGATGCTGTTTGAGGGTGTGCTTAGATACTTCATCTGTACATGTGATAACATACCAAAACTAGAAAAGCTGGCCGAGCAGGTAGCCCTTCCTCATGGCTAGACATCATCTAGTACAGGCTAGCACCAAGGGGAATGAAAAGGGGAAGATCCTTTTAAGCCCTGCATGGTTTTTTTATAATTTTTTTTTTATATGGGATTGTTACCTAGGTGTAGGGATCTGTGAACCATTTGTAAATGTTTCTTGTAGAACTGTTTAATAAATTAAATGCATGCAGGTTACATATATTGGAATAATATTTTTCAGACGAGCTTTCATTCATGAAATTTCAAAATAAAAATTGATTTCGGCAAAAGTTGTACTGTGCTTTTTCACCCCCCAACATCTTTGCAGTACTGTTCTGAATGAGAGTGCAAGATAAAGAGCTGTCTATTTAATAATAATAATACACTTATTCCAGTGGGTCAATAAGGCTTTACTAGCGATATTATTTTGCAACAATGAAAGTGAAATCTACACAGCAGGACAGTGACTGCGTCATCAGTATGCTCCTGATAGAGGGCTGTTTCATATTAAAATAATACTGAAATTAAAATTCCCTACTGATGTGGGTATCATTAGCTACTGAGTGATTTCTCATAGTCTATATATCTGGGGTTTTCTTTGTTTTGGTTTGATTTTTACTGACATTTTTCTACACCGGTGAAAGCGCTGTTTGGAGCGTGCCCTGTACCGGAAGTGCTCTGTCGACTTCCTGGCGACGCCATTTCGTGATTTATTCATTTGGCGGTTGCTTTCGTAGCGGTCTCTACGGTAAGAGGTGGATGTTTTGAAACGAATGTTTCTCTTATTAAAAAAAAAAAAAATGCAGTTGCTGAGTGTTTCTTAGATTACATAAGTGCATAGCAGAATATTTGTTGTTTCCCTTTTTTTTTTTTTGGTTGCCTCCTGGTTTAGTTACGTCTCGCGGGGAGCTAACTTGGTTAGCTAGCTATCGCTAACTTTTATGGCCTCATGTTGATAACACGGGTTTATGCGCGCTGCATTAAACGGTTTAGGAAAAGGAAAAGAAAAAAAAAGAAAAGCTCCTGAGTGGCTGACGGGAATTCTGTTTTTACATACTGTTTGCTACATTAGTGGGCGGTTTTAACGGAGCTTTGGTTAACTTTAATGGCTTGCTAGCGACCTACCGAGTTACAGACAAACTCAGCCCAAACTCTTATCCAGGAAGAGACTGAGACACCGGATAAACACCGCCGCTAAATAAAAGCCGAGGCGCCTGAACACTACCGACTCCAGAATGGCTTTAATAATACAGCTAGTGCAACTTGTCCGTCGCGCTGGCTAGCTGAGCCATTACACACGGTACTGCTCCATTTAAACGCTTTACGTAGCGGCTCGTGGTTTTTATTTTCTCGGCATGTCAGCGTTAATCACACATCAACGTCACGTTGTGATTAAAAAAGTTAAAAAGTGGTTTAAAAGAGCAAGCGGCAAGCTGCATAACTCCGAGCTCAGTAGACTCGCGTTAAAACGAACTGTTAGCAAGCTAGCTAAACCAGATCGCTCAACGAAACTTGTATAACGTGAATTTCGCAACTATACTTTCTACCCAGGAACAATAAATCGGCAGTAAAGATGGTTAAGATCTTTGTCGGCAACCTTTCTTCGAGTGCGACCAAAGAAGACCTGCGCAGTCTTTTCTCGCAATATGGCAAAGTTGCGGAGTGCGACGTGCTGAGAAACTTTGGCTTTGTGCACATGGATTCCCAAAAGGAAGCCGAGGAGGCCGTGCGTAAACTTCACCACCACGAACTGAACGGGCAGGCCATCAATGTGGAGATGAGTCGAGGGAAGCCCAAAGGAACCACCAAACTGCATGTAGGCAACATTAGCAGTAGCTGCACTAATCAGGAGCTGCGCGACAAGTTTGAGGAGTTTGGCCCTGTGATTGAGTGCGACATTGTGAAGGACTATGCCTTCGTCCACATGGAGCGAAGGGAAGATGCGATGGAGGCCATCAGTGTGCTGGACAACTCTACCTTTCAAGGTGAACTCTCACAGAAAACGAAGAAAGGCAGTGCTATTCAGAGTTTAAACTTTCTCTTGCTTAGCATGTCTAGTTGAATTAGGTACATAATTCTTCCATCTATCTAAGAAGAAGCAGTATTTTTTTTTTTTTTTTTTAACGGTTACCGGCTCGCAGTACTTAATTCCACCTTCTAACTAATTAATGCTAGAGATTTTTTTCCCCCCTACATTCATGTAAGGTTTTTGTGCGTGAGTTTGTTTATGCAGCTAGCTCTTGATTAGACTATGCAACATCCACAGTGAGTCAGTGCGTTTTGGGTTTTGTTCATGCTCTTGGTTATGATGGCAAAAGCGAAAGTTTTTATTTTACAATGTCTTGCGTGTCTTCTCTTCCTCTCATAAGGCAAGGTGATAAATGTACAACTGTCCACCAGTCGCCTCCGCACTGTGCCTGGCATGGGAGACATAACCGGCTGTTACGTCTGCGGCGAACCCGGTCACTGGTCCAAAGACTGCAGGCGCGGTCAGAACGGTAGCTATGGCGGCGGTCACATGGGGGGAATCCGTGGTGCCAGGGGTTTCCCTAGAGCAGGTCCTGTTTATGGCAGTGGAGGCCCTGCAGCATTCCCCAGCCGGAGCTATCCAGCAGCACTGCCCCCTGTCCCAACAGTGAGCCACACCCCCACCTATGGGATTTCCCGAGAGTATGCTGGGGAAACTCGGTACCTCAGCAAACCGATGAGTGTCTACCCGGAGAGATCCACCTCATACGAGCGTGACCGCTACAGCAGCATTGATTACTATGAGAAGTATCGGGCTCGGCCTTTTGTTTCTAGCTATCTTGAGGATAGACGTCTCTCCATTCCCCCTCCTCCCCCTCTCTCTTCTTCCTCTCTCTCAAGGATGCGGTTGGCTCCTTCCAGCCTTGACCCATATGACCGGCGCGCTCTACCGCCACCGTCCTCCGCGGCCTCTGCGTACTACTCGCGGGACCGTAGCCCGATCCGAAGAGTCGGCGCCGGCTCTGAGGGCTACTCGTATGAGCGCTCGCGTCTTTCCCCGGTTTCGAGGAGCAGCTCGTACAGCGTGTCGCGGGCCAGGGACACCCCCACTGACCGGGCTCGGTATGATTACTAAGCCGCGCGCATGCCAAGGTGAGCGAATGGCAGACGTGATTCAGCGTGGTTTTGTTCTGATCGCAAGGATGTATTGCGATGCACTTTTCACTGACTGTTTTTAAGAGCAAAGAAATATGATTATGTAACGCGTCAAGTGTTTAAAGTCGTAAAGGGAAAGAATTTCTCTTCGGGTTATGTAGCTAAGTCTGACAGGTGGTTTGAGAAATGTATCTTATAAATTTGTTTTGTTTTTCCAGGCGCTTTGAAACAGCAGGACTTTCTTTTAGCGATCATTCCCTCCTCCTTCCTCTGGTCAACAGAAATAATTCCGGAGGCACGGTTGGATTTGAAGAAAGCAGGACTGAGAAGACACACGCACCCATTATCATTTAGAGTCGCCTTCAGCTTATGAATGTTTAACTTTACCAGAGTTGTTAGAGCTGTTAAGATAGTCTTTTCTGCATTGCCCAGTGTCAGTTATAAATTCTTACTAATTTTTTGTTCATCAAGTCTTTGTAAGAATGTTTCTTGCATGTTTGCTTTTCAGTTTTTGCAGATTTCTTCTACACTATTTTACAGTTTTCCACACATATTGAGAAACATAGTTGCTGTTTGCTTCTGACGTGAGCTGCCATTTAGTTACTTTTAGTGCGTGCGTTGTTTGGGGGTTCTAATTCAGCCGCTTTCAAGATTTCCTTTATTAGTTTCATGTAGCGAGCATTACACGTCATGTGATGACAATCTGCTTCAGTTCTTGACATCGCTATGTTTAAGCGTTTTTTTTTCAAGCGTTATGGAGAAAATGAAACCCAAAACAAACATTCCTGTTACCTTCATTCTGTGTCACTGACTCGTCACTCGCTTGATGCTCGTTCATCTCATAATGTACATCATGTACAAGTAGGGAGCTGAAACATTAGTGGCAAATGAAGTGAGATGATCAAATAACTGCAAGATTCTGGATGTTCTTTTCCTATGAGGAATAGGGAGCGAGTTAGCTCATCAGAGTCGAAGTAGAGTACATCGGTCATGAATGTGAAATGGTAAAGAAAGGATTATTTTATCTCTGCGTGCACACTTGCTTTAAAGACAACCTGTTCCGTACAGACTGTTGGCAAAAGGATATCTTGTAAGAGAATGCATCGTTGCAAGCCAATGCTGGATTATTTGATAAACTGGTACTTGTGCGGAGTTCGCCTCGTGGCAGTGGATGGAGAAAAGTTGATGTAGTACTGTACATAAGAGTAAAGTAAGATTGAGTAAATATAGAAATGTTATGACCAACTGTCACTCAGGGCTCAGTTCACCTTTGAGACTGCTGGTGTGCGTAACTTCTGTATGGGCGCCTTGGTAAGATCTGTGAGGTTTCTAAATTTGATTTCCCTCAAGAAGTCAAGTGTGTTTTATATCTTTTTTTTTTTTTTTCTTTTTTTTTTTAAATAAACCAAGACATGGTGAAAAGTACTGCGCGTTGTTTTATGATTGGTAACTAAACATGTCGACCCCACATTCCCCATGGCTCTGTGTCATCTCTCTTGTCTAATCTAGACTCAGGGTTTTCAGTAAGAACACAGAATACTGTTTTAGATTAGATTGTTGTTGTTTTTTTCTGTAACATACACTATAGTCAATTCAATGAACTTTGTTGTCATGACTGTTGGAGTGGTACAGTATTGCCAAAGCAGTGAAATGACATTTTAAAATACAAATAGCAAGAACAAGTGTGCATAATTGCTCAGTGCAATGATTAAAAATATACTCATATTTTCACTCGGCTGTTGAAAAAAAAAGACCTCTATGATGTACAGTATTAATCACTATACATGTAATGTAAGTTCCTGTAGGTCTTTACATGTACAGCATTTGGCAGACACTCTTATCCAGACTATAGAAGTGTGCTCTGCGAAAGTGCTCATAATCATAAATATCCTCATGCCTGTACAAATAGGCCACGGTCTAAGAAAATCTATCAAGCTAAAACCTTGTTAGAGAGAAGATAGCAGTAGTTCACTGGTCAGTTTGATCATAAACCACAAGTAGGCCTTTTGGTGGAAATTTCAGGAATTATAAAAAAGCTCCATGGCTCCACACTCCACATCAGTACGCTATCTGGCCAAATGTTTGTGGGCATTAGTGAGCTCAGGCACTGATGCTGGGTGAGGAGGTCTGGGGCATAGTCACCGGTCCAGTTCATCCCAAAGGTGTTCAGTGGGGTTGAGGTCAGGGCTCTGTGCTGGACACTCGAGTTCCTCCACTCCAACCTTGACAAACCATGTCTCCATGGAGGGAAACTGTAATGCTACAGCATACAGAAACATCCTACACAATTGTGTGCTTGCAGCTTTGTGGCAACAGTTTGGGGAAGAACCACATGTGGGTGTGAAGATCAGCTGTCCACAAACCTTTGGCTATATAGTGTAGCTAAAATGTGCACATTAACAAATAATGAGCCTGTGTATCTGGATAGCTGGCTTATGCTCATGAAGGGTCAGTGAAATGTCTTTTACAGTTAAAGGGGTCCCTGGGTGAAAAAGTTTGTGAACCCCTGCTTTATACTGCAGTGTGTTCAACCTTATATTTGGTTTACAGTTATTATAATTCTTGACTGTAGTAACGAACGTGCTCTCGGTGTGTGAAACGAGGGTGGGCGGTGTGTGTGTGTGTGTGTGTGTGTGTGTGTCCTCGCCATTTCTACCCAGACCGGCGAGTTCTCAGAAACTACTGCAAAGGTATGGCGCTAAATCAGTGTACATCACTTACAGAGTGCAGCTCGTGACAGGACCCAGGTGCTGATCACGTGGCTATTGATGAGAACGCAGTGAATTCGAGGTTTGTTAGCACCGATGTCGAATCAGCGTTATTAGCCTCGTTAGCTAGTTCATTCGAGAGCCTCCACTCGTTGCATTGCTACCTATTGAGCTGTTGCCTGATGTCTTTGAGGTGAGTGGAGGCAGATAATCAGGTTGTTAGATAATTAGTTGTATTTCCATGGCTTCGACTTCGCAGTATTGTGATGTTTGCTTGGGCAGTTTAATGAATCTGGTACTGCAGTATGCTAGCTCTGGTCTCTGCCTTCACGCTGCTCTATTGTTCTCTAACAAAAAGCTCAGCCGCTTGATGCAGCTTATTTCCCACTCATTTCTGTGTTATTTCTGTGTCTAATAATGTTTCACTCCACTGATGAAGACTTCTGGTGTTGATGGTGAACATCTGGGCTGGCTGGGCTGGGCTGGGCTGGGGGAGGTTGGGTTCTTATTAAAATCAGGATTTAAGATCTTCCAAGCACCTTTTTATGATCCTTAGAGTGTATTGGAAATATTTACCACTTAGTGTTGCTGTCATTTTACTTCACTTTGTGCTTGCTTTGCCATACAGGCCCCAGCTGTGACCTCCACGCACCAAAATGGTCAAGATCTTTGTAGGGAACCTTTCCCCAAACACGACTACAGACGAGCTTCGGTCCTTGTTCTCCCAGTATGGTAAAATATCCGAATGTGACATCGTGAAGAACTTCGGCTTCGTCCACATGGAAAACAAAGCCGAGGCCGAGGAAGCCATTCGCAGCCTTCACCATTACATGCTCAACGGTCTGGCCATGAACGTGGAGATGAGCCGAGGGAAACCCAAAGCCTCCACCAAGCTCCACGTAGGCAATATCAGTAGTAGTTGTACCAATCAGGAGCTGCGGGCCAAGTTTGAGGAGTTTGGCCCTGTGGTTGAGTGTGACATAGTAAAGGATTATGCCTTCGTCCACATGGAGCGAGTGGAGGATGCGATGGAGGCCATCCGAGGCCTAGACAACACAGCATTTCAAGGTGAACCAGCATATACAGCTACACTATATAGTCAAAAGTATGTGGACACCTGACCGTCACACCCGTATGTCCTTTTTGAAAATCCCATTCCAGATTTACTCCCACCTTTGCTGTTATAATAACCTCCACTTCTCTGGGAAGGCTTTTCTTTACATTTTAGAGCATGGCTGTGGGGATTTCTGCCCATTCAGCCGCAAGATTATTAGCGAGCTCAGGCATCGATGTGGGGCAGGAGATGTGGAGCGCATTCAGCGTTCCAGTTCATCCCAGTGGAGTTCAGGGGGTTGAAGTCAGGACTCCGTATAGACCACACAAACCTCGGCAAACCATGTCTACATGGAGCTCGCTTTGTGCACAGGGGCATTGTCATGCTGGAACAGGTTTGAGCTCCTTAGCTCCAGTGAAGGGAAATTGTAATGCTACAGCACACAAAGACATTCTATACAATTGTGTGCTTCCAATGTTGTGGCAACAGTTTGAGGAAGGCCCACATATGGGTGTGATGGTCAGCTGTCCACAAACTTGAGGCCATATAGTGTGGATTGCCTGCCTGTCCATGGTGGACTTTCATGATCCAAAATTTTAAGCATTTTAAATTGTCACTTTAACGTTTTGTACCATTTATAGTGTGAAACAGGTGGGTAAGTACATACACAATATCAGAGGCCATATTATTATTATTATTATTATTATTATTATTATTATTGAAATCTGAGTAAATCCCTATTTCCTATATGGAGTATTGCCCTCAAGACCAAAGACACTGACCCCTTTTCATCTCATTCAAAAGTTACCTGTAAAAGAAATGTTTCATGCATAGTTGCATGCTTCCCAAAATCTTGAGATATTTCATTGGTGTGTGTGTACTCGAGCATTTTTAGCCATCTTTGATTAAATCATTTTTAAAAGTCCTTCAGAAATTGCATGGCCACATTTCAGCTGTTGAGTCAGTAAAGTTAAGATCTTAAGCCAGTCCTAAATTATGCATACAACCCATATTCTCAGTTTGTTTGGCTAGGATTTGTTAAGAAGCATCGTGGAAATTGTTTTCCGTCTTTCTTTTCCCTAAGGCAAACTGATGAGCGTGAAGCTTTCGACTAGCCGCCTGCGTACAGCACCGGGAATGGGAGAGAGAACGGGTTGTTATCGGTGCGGGCAGGAAGGCCACTGGTCCAAAGAGTGCCCACTGGACCAGAACGGCTCCTACCGTGAGGGCCAGGGCTCAGAGGGATATGGCGCTCCCCGGTTCGGTGCGAATGGCGGTGGTGGTCGCGGTTTCCTACAGGGCTTCAATGGCGAACCGAGCTTTGGCAGCAACTATGGGCCTGTGCAAGGCTTCTCCCGTGGTGCTGGTTATGGGGGTCCTGGGTATGGCAGGGGCATGGGCATGGGCACGAGCACAAGCACGGGCACGGGCTATAACGGTGCGATGAGTTTCGGTGTTGCGGCGGGATACGGCATGGGCGCGACGTACGGCAGCGAGGCGGCATACAGCAGCGGTGTCGGCTACGGCAGCGCGGTGCCCGGGTTTCCTGCGCGGCGAGCGTCCTATGATGAACGGGATCCGTACGGGGTGGTGGACTACTACGAAAAGTATCGTGCGCGTCCCTATGGAGGCAGTTATTTTGATGACAGACAAGCTGTCCCGCTTCCCGGCCCTCCTCCTCCCCCTGCGTCCTCAGCCATAAGCACAGAGCGCATGCCCTCGTCTAGCCTTGACCTCTATGAGCGAAACCCCCTCGCTCCTCCTCAGGCTCCGGGTTCTTCGTACTACGGCCGTGATAGGAGCCCGATTCGAAGGCTCCCTCTCGAGGTGGAAGGATACGCGTATGATCGTGCGCATGTCGCCCCCATCTCTTCGCTTCCTCGGAGCTCGGCGTTCGACATGCCGCGGGATCCTTACACCGACCGGGCACGCTACGCGTATTAAGCTAACGTCTGTGTGCGATTCATACGTGTGTACAACACAGACTATACGGTACAGTGGATGTTGAAAAAGCTAGTGATGTTTCTGGACGCGTGTGTAGCATTCTGTATTAAGTAGTAGTCATTCTATCATGTGAAATGTTCTGTGGTCGATTTTTTTTTTTTGTTTGTTTGTTTTTTTTTTGTTATTGTTTAAGCTTACTCACACGGTGCAGTCATATTCCTAGCAGGAAATCCTTGAGTGCTCTAATGATTAACTGGTTGTATTGTGATGACTCTTGTTTTGTTTTTGTTTTTTTTGCAGGTATTCTTCAATCATGCCTCCACATACACATCATTCAGTCATCACTTTTAACCTTAGAGTGAATACTATGGTGCTTGAGTGTGGTGGAGCAGATTAGGTGCTTTATTCTAGTAGTTGTATATTATGTTCAGTATTACTTATTACTTCAGTAGGTGTTATCAGCGTAGCATTTCGCTAACATTTTCAGCCTGGTTTTAGTTGGTTGGCTTTTTTTTTTTTTTTTTTTTTTTGTTTATCTCCCAAGGAGATAACACAATGCCTAAATTCATACTGAATCCTGCTTGAGTAGATGGGCTGATTACACATTTCGAGTTCTGTAAACTTTTACATGTACTGTTAGGAATGTAGGACACGTGATTAAGGAATAATATCTATAATCCTCAGCTGGGTGGTTTTTTTTTTTTTTTTTTTTTTTAAATCTTGTTTTGATGTTACATGGTTTTTAATGTAGACACTGACTAATCTACTTAAAAATATTGTAATCTTAAATCAGAATTGGAGCGAATGGATATGTAGTGTATAGAATAAATCGGCTGAAACCAGGTTTATAGCAGTTTTAGGCCTGTAGATTTTGAACCGAACCAGTAAATATCAGCTTTGATCTGAAAAGTCAGACTGAAGAGCAGAGAAGTCAGATCAATTTCTTCTGCGATTTCTTTCTGTGTTGAAACTGATTATGCTATCATTTCTGTTTGTGACGCAGTGATCTTTTGAATACTGTTGGTTTTGTTATTTCTGTGAGGGAACAATCAGTTCACCTCTGTGCTTCAAAATCTTTCAGCATGAACAGTCATCATGAAGGCCAGACTCTACGGTAGTTCACCCAAATTGATACGAAATATAGCTTTCTGTTTGACTATAGTAAATTTATAGACCCCTTGGTAAATGTATAGATCCGCACTATATAAAATTAGACCACTACAAAGAGTGGTCTAATTTTGGGTAATGTTTTTTAATTAAATGAACCAACTTGTTATGTAATAAAATGATCCCATTGGAAAGGTCATAGGCGGCAGCAGCAGTTGCACTGACAGTAGGATTTATCCTTGTTATATCACAAGTTGTATTGCAGTTTATTCCTTAATAAAGGCACTGTATGCAGATATGTGTCCTTGTATTCTTTATATGCTTGTATTTATAAAAACTTACTATTTTTTTTTTTTATATTGAACACTACAGTACAACTGAATAAAAAGACTAATGTCGAACTTGACAGGTTCAAAGTGAAATTGTGACAAAACATTAATATTAGGTACTTAAATCAGTTTATTCAGTGGAGGTTGCGTCACATACATTACATACATGTGCGGTATTAACGTTGTATTCATGTATTCCTAATACGTTTTATTCCTTACTCGGCTAAAATGTAATGACAACCCCATTGTTGTAACGCTGTCAGGTACAAAACACGACCGAGTGTGCTGCTGTAGAAAAAAAAAATAATCAGTGACTGGGTGGAGTTACTGTTACCACCCCAAAGTTTATTATTTTCCGATAACAGCAGGTCCCGCGTGGTTTTATTCCTCCAATACCACAGCATTTAGCCAATTATTACTTTTTTATTACTTACTTAATGATGTCACAGTTTTTATTCTTTTATAGTTATATTAACGTTGTGGAACGTCCACAGCTATAACCAGTCATTCCCTCGCCATCTCTTTTTAGCTCTCCCTTGAAGTCAATAAGACAAAAAAAAGTTCAGCCTTTCAGGTTGCTGAGAAACCACAAAGCTCTCTGTCCTGAAGACTTTGCCATGTAATAAAAGTTATGGTTTTAACTCCAACTGTTACAAAGTGATATCACTGGAGACTCCTTTTAAAAATGTTAAAGAAATGTCTTCAGGATATATGATTACACTTAGATTTAGTCCCTCCTTTGCTGTTATAATAACCGCCACTCTTCTGGGAAGGCTTTCCACTAGATTTTGGAGTGTGGCTGTGGGGATTTGCTCATTCAACTACAAGAGCATTAGTGAGGTCAGGCACCGATGTTGGGTGAGGAGGCCTGGTGCAGTCGGTATTGCAATTCATCCCAATGGGGTTGAGGTCAGGGCTCTGTGCAGGACACTCGCAATCGTCCACTCCAACCTTGGCACAGGAGCACCGTCATGCTGGAACAGATTTGCGCCTCTTAGTTCCAGTGAAGGGAAATCATAACGCTACAGCATACAAACACATTCTAGACAACTGTGTGCTTCCAAATTTGTGGCAACGGTTTGAGGAAGGCCAACATACGGGTGTGATGGTCAGCTGTCCACATACTTTTAGCCATATAGTGTATTAGAACGAGAGTATTAATATAAAGCTTGTAGTAGGAACTACTGTCAGAGCTGCTGTTAGAGAAAATTAATCACCACTTTCTGACCAATCAGAATTGAGCATTCAACAGCACTGTGGTATGAACAGTTTTTAATGGTTACAATATTTTTAGTTTCTCATTAACATGGTGGCTGTGTGATACCATGTGATCTTCCCATAAACAACACAATTAGCCAATATTAAATAACATCTAATATTTTCAGCTAAAGCCGTTCTAAGCAAGTCAGATCATTTGCTTTTCAATACGTTGACTAGTAAATTTTTTTTTTTGTTGTTGTTGCTGAAATCGTTTCATGAAACCTTACACGTGTAAGGCTACAAATGTGCGTTGACAAATACAGTAAGCATGCCTACATAAACCTTACTGCCTCTACTGAGTCTGTTCTTCTTTGAGAAGGTTAATTTACATTTATCTTGATGACAGATCTTTTCACCAAGCAGCAGTGCAGCGGATCCTCCCTGTCACACTGCCTCATTCACACAGCTGAGACTCAAACACACGCCTCACTGCTCACACTCATGAACAGCTCGGATGTTTCGATTTTGATTAAATTACACCGCAATTTACAAAACAAGGAGGAAAAACAACTGACTTATACATGCGAGTCAGCTCTTAATGTTCACCTAAAAGTGCCAACTCAGTGATCAACAATGATCACAAAAGACACATCACTTGTAGTGACATTGTTGTGTGTATCTGCGATGGTATAAGTGCATCAGATGAAGCAGCATTCAGGTAAGTGTACCTAACAATCTAGCAACTGAGTGTGTGTACACTATACACCCACATACACCCTGTGCTGACTCGTGCTTCTACACCTTTACCATGACACACAAGCACAGATTCCTGTTTGAAAACATAATAATGACCTCTACACCCACATATATCAAATTCAACCATTAATCATTAATCTTCAGTAACCATTGTATCTTGGTCAGGATCACAGTGGATCCGGAGCCTGTCCCAGGAACACTGGGTGCATGCTGGGAACACATGCTGGATGGGAACCAGTCCGTGGCTAGGCATCATGCACGCGCACACACACACAATCACACCTACGGACGATTTAGTGTAGCCAGTCCACCTGCATGTTTTTGGGAGGTGGGAGGAAACTCAGGGAGATGTGAACATGGAGAGAACATGGGAAACTGTACAGACAGTAACCTGAGCTCAGGATCCAACCAGAGACCCTGTTCCATGATGAAAGCCAAATGTGAACAGATATTTTGTGCTGATAGTCAAATAAAGATGAGCATGCTCAGATGCTAATAGGATGATCAGTGTTTAGATTTGGTGACTTTTTCGACCCTTTTAGTCACTTTATTTCTGTTTTCTTCATTATTGCTCTCCTTTCATGACTACTCCCTTATCACGGCTTCATTTTGTCTGCGTTCCTGATAGAAGGTATAGTATTCTGTAAATGCCATGACCGAAGATGACTTCTTTCTGTAAGAAATAAAATATAATCTATTACTTTATCTTCTGATTCCAATTTTATTATATGCTAAGTGTGTTTATAAACTCATCCTTCTTCATATACCCTTTTTTGTCATTTGATCTGCCAATGATCATGATGAGTTAATGAATGCAAATGCATAGGCAAATCAGATATGCACATATCAAAAAGTTAGCAAAATTGCACTTATGACCAGAGGAACACTGATTTTTCAAACAAAGAGAAGCTTCTATGATGCTCACTGTAAAATAAACTGGAACAATTTCTTTATTATAGGAAGATAATAATAATAATAATAATAATAATAATAATAATAATAATGGCTGTGGCATGGAGTCTGGTCCTGATAAAATGATTTCTCCCCACCGGATCCAAATGGTAGATCTTTGCTGACTGTTCTGAGGAGTTTTTAATCCATGTGTAGCAGCCATCACTATCTACACCACATGGGCTGGATACTATTGTGTGTGGTTAATCCCCCCGAAATCGCCCAGTCATTCCACTCGTCCGAAACAGCACCCTATTCCCTACAGACTACAGACGGATGCTCAGCATTCCCTGTGTGTTATCGTTTTCAGATCTGATGCACAGAGTGCCAAGCCTCCTCATTACAACGCACTGTGTAGTGAATATGGCTCTCCGTGTGTGTTCAGCGTGTGATATTTTTGATCCCTAGTTATTGAGCGTTGATTCATCCAATAGCAGTTAAATTTAAATATACATCAAGGCGCACTTTCCATCCAATAAGATTTAAATACGTAATGATTGACACCTATTTTGACCAATGAGAAGGCGTCTAGGTCAACCCCGAACGTTCTTTGTCCACCTCAACGGCGCCATCTTGGTCAACCATATCGTGACACAGGAAGGTTGTATAGTATTCGGTGCGGTTCAGTTTATTTTCGTGAAGACGTCAGTCTTATGATTTTTTAAGTAGAAGAAAGTCGACGGACTAGAGGAAGATAAATACACCAGGAAATGGCAACGGGAGCAAACGCAACCCCGCTGGGGAAGCTGCACCCGAGTATCGGCGCTAAGCGGGGCTTCGACTCGGGGCCCGGTGCTGGCTTAATGCCTCCGCCGGGGCCTCCGGCCTCTTTCCCGCTCCAAAACTTTCCACAGATGCCGGGTGCCGCTTTCCCAGGATTTCCCGGGGCTGCTGGTTCATTTCCAACCCCACCCATTGCTGGACCGCAGTCTCAAGGCGGAGGTAACGTATCATCTGCGTGGGATGCTGTTTAATTAACCTTAGCATTAGCTAACGTGGCGAAGGTGCGCGTGCGTGTGTGGCCTTCACTCCAGAACCTTCTGGGATTTCAGCTCGAAGGCGCGAGACACAAGCACTACTTTGCACTAGAGTTTTTTTTTTTTTTTTTTTTTTTAAAGCTATTTAACACCCGGATTCTACTACTCGATTATGCGAATTATTTGACGGTTTATCAAGTCAAAGCCCGGTGTTTGTTCGCTGCAGCTCAGAGACTGCAGTGCAGCCCGACGCTGTAGCTCCATCCCCCCTGATCCAGCACTGACGACTAGTCCAGGTCTCTTACTAGTCTTTTGGAAACGTTTATTTATTCAGGTTTTCACTTTGTTTAGTTTCTTTTCCTTAAACACACATTTCGTCTATATTTCAGTGCGGCGGTTTCTTTCACCCATGTTGTCACAGGCACCGTGTTTGCTTGCTACACGTACATGTTCACAGAAATAGTGTGAATTTCGTTTAAACTCTCTGATGGACCAGATTTTTCAGCCAAGACCCACCACTGTTTCCTGAGCCTTGCTGATTGAAGGAAGGATGGTATTGTATGCACCGGTCAGAGTCGAGATTTAAAAGGTGTTCGTGCAGAGGCCGCCATCTTGTAATTGCGCAATATGCAATCAGTCACGTATGAGTGGATGTGGGTTTAGTTTCTGTGGCTATAACGCGTTTTTCTGATCTAAATAATCGACTTTATGCTGATCATTGCAGATTAGTTACTACCACTGAACAACAGATCTACTTTAAAGTTGTTCTAACTCTTAGGTTCAGATGTACACCATTTTATCGCAGTAGTCAAAGGTTATTAATGTGCCAGATAGGAAACATCTTTACAGAGGCATGTTTATTTTTATGTAAGTGTGATAGCAACAATCAGTGGATCTGTTCTTGGTTATTAGCCGTTTAATCAGATTAAACCATTACTGATCATAGCTCGTCTTTCGTTATTTACAATTTATCAGCAATTTTCCATCAATGGCTCGAAGCTGCCGTATGACCAGATAATATTTTGTTTGGTAGACCGTTATCATCACAGCCCCGACATTGCATGGCAGGGTGTCTGGCAATGGAGTGAGTGCATCACTGTTATTAGGGTTTTGAACATGTCACGTATATATGAACATGAACATATCTTGTTGTCACACAATGCACAGAGCACCTTACTTACTTACCAACTCAGGGACTGTATATTTTTATATAGTATATACATTATAGTTTTTATGTATATTTTTCTTTTCTTCTTTTTTTTTAGGGAGTCGTGCAAAGTAAGAATTTCATTGTATGGTCTAAGCCGTTGTGTTTTCACCGTGCATGTGACAAAAAACCTCTTGAATCTTGAATAATTGCTGAGTTCAGAATATTCTGTCAATAAAGGGTTGCTGTGGTCAGATACTGATCCTGATGAAGGGCTGGAGGCTGATTTACACAAATTGTACAACTCTAACTATATACCAGTAAGGCAGGTTTGGGTAACAAAGTGGCCAGTAAGTGTACACAGCAACACTGCTGTGCCCGATGTGTTCGTACCAGCAACACACACACACACACGCACTCGATGGTGGTCCCTTTGCACTGATGATTGAATTGGATACAGGTTTACATACTACAGAATCTGATGGGATCCAGTCAGTAATTATCTTGTATATCTATGATTTACTTGATAAAATGTATAAGAATTGTTGATAGTGTGTGTCTGCCACCCGTCTTTCAGTCCTTTCTCTAATTCTGATGTGTACAAGTTTGGTATGATGCCGTTCACTGATACCCCAACACCGATGTCTGACAGATATGAGTCTGAAGAAGAGGAAAAAGAGTCGCTGGAGCAGCGAGACCCCGGACCAGAAGACCGTTATCCCAGGAATGCCCACCGTCATCCCTCCCGGCCTTACTCGTGACCAGGAGAGAGCTTATATAGGTAATTATGGGACTTGATTTCTCCCCTGAATGTCTGAGACTGATTAATGGGTCCTGTTGGTGGACGCCCTGCAAAGTTTATACTCCTCTCTACATCCCGACAGCTCCCTTTTCAGTTCATTTCTTTTCAGTACAAAAACTTGTGTGCCCATTGCTTCATAACAATTTGCACATCACTCAGAGGACGTGGTTGTTGAACTGACTTGTTACATGTTGCTCAGACATTAATGAACATGCATGCCAGAACGCTGCCAGCGTAGTGAGATGCAGTTCAGGTCTACACATTTGCAGTGATGTTCTTTAATGTCTGGGCATATTTGAAACATGACTACTGAGTCACGTTAAATCGGCCTCAAATTACGGTATGGGGGTGTTTTCAAATCACACAAACTGTGCAGTGTTCTGCACTATGATTGAGTTGTTTGTAATATTGTCCAAGTACCCACAGTCTCTCTGATGTTGCTGCTTGTTGTGAGTTGTCTGGCTGTAGGATCATTGCTGCTCATGTTAACCATGGAAAATGTTTTAACCAGAACCTGATTGGCTGCAGAGCAGGCAAAGCGGGGCTAACATGAATTGCAGTCATCTTCATCACCAGTGTGTGTTTGTGCTGTGTAATACATTCGATGTCTCCATTTCTGTCAGGTGCTTGCTCCTAAGGTAGCATGTGGTTTAGCATGAGGCTAATCTTATACTCTGTCCCTTCACAAATATTTCCTCAACCCATTCCACCTGGATATGTTTAATGCATGGGTTTTGCCACGCAAACCTCTCTGGGTGGGTTTAGTCATAATGGCCCAATGATTATTGCAGATTAACTATGGCCAGTTTGATGATTTTTATTTATTTATTTTATTTTTTACAAACATTGCTGGAAACAAGCTAAAATTCAATATGTGAAGCAATAACTATGCAGATGTATTAAGTTGGACATATTTTGTAAGTGTAATGTGTTACACTTCTGGTAAGTCATCACTAAAGTGGGCCTGTCGATAATGGTACGAGTTATTGACAAGTATTAAAATATAACAGTCTATCCCTCCCAAAGCCCGCTTGTATCCCAGATTTATAGAGTTTGTGTAGATATGTCCACTTTTGTTATTTTTGGCACCCATGTTTCCTGTCGTATGCAAAACGGAACTTCCCGTAGCTACAGGCCTGTAGGTTAGCACATGCGCCCTCCGTCATCGTCAGTTTCCATTAATGACATCAGCAATGTTGACGCAGCCTGAGACTTTATCCTCAGCCGAACTTTATCCCTGTGCTTTCTTCTTGGTAACCGTGCAAATCTGTTGCATTGACAATAAAACTGGCATGCTATCAGTGAAATGTAAGTGTTGTGCCGCGGCACAGATCACTAAACTTTAGGAATGATTACTTGTCAGTTTTCGGAGAAACTAGACTTGACTCTGGCAGACTTCCTTTTTGTGGCACCACTTGTTCAGAATGACCTAAAATTAGTGATGTAAGCAGCGAAAAAGGAAAGGCGTGTGAAACTGGACGGTAAAGATGGGCGAATAAGAATGGTGGCATTCAGTGGAAGGCTGCCTCAGTGAACTTTTTCTCCTGAAATGTTTTTGTGTAATAATTGTGAAATTAAATTGAAACCCTTCCCAGATATGTAAATTTTAACGGTCTATTATTTATTTATTTTTTCCCCCCTTCAGTTGTATGTAACATGTATATACTGCTTCTGCTGCTTGACTCAGAAAAATTGCTTTCATTACAGGCTCCCTAGGAGCATAGGAGTTATGATTCCTAGCACAAATCTGTATGTCTGCTCTTTCCAGATATTAGGAAGGGTTTCAGAATGTTTTATAGCACTGAAAGTCTTGATCATGTACCATGTTAATCATATTGTTTCTTTTTGTGACTTGTAATCAGACTGTGCCACTGAGAAATGAAATGCTCTCTTTATTTTTTTTTCTGGGTGTTTTTTCTGCTAACCACATTTTTCTCCATCCTTGTTTTTTGTTTTCTTTCCTAACCTGATTTCTTCCAGTCCAACTGCAGATCGAAGACCTGACACGTAAACTGCGTACAGGAGACCTGGGAATCCCTGTTAATCCTGAGGACAGGTCGGAATAACCATTTAAACCCAACAACAGTAACACCTTCTTTACCTCTTTTTTTATCTGTCGTCAATTATGAAGCCAAATCTAAAAGAATATGGCTCTATGTTTATACACACAGTACATATAAGGAAAGTAATACAGGCATGTCTTTAGAAATGTAGCCGTGGTAGTGTTTAAGCAGGTTCTACATTTGGTAATTGTCCAGGTATTATGTTAGGGGATGTCATGTCTTTGCTTCTCCCCCACTTTTTTTTTTTTTTTTAAATTTTAGTTTTGTTTTGTTTTGGGTTTTTTTTGTTTTGTTTTTTTAAAAGTTCACTTGTAGCACTTTAAAGACATTATACCACTCCTTGGCACTTTTCTTATGAATGCATATGAGGTCACAGAAGTCGGATTTTTCCACTTTTCAGATAAGCATTTTATCTGGATAGGCAAAGGCATGATGAACGCTTGGCTCTTAAGGGTCATTCTGCCCAAAACTCATTCTTGTATTTGTCAGTCGGTGACGTGCTGAGAAAATGGTATCTGACCAGATGCACACCTTCCAGTATATAGAATATTTTATTTAATTTTTCTGAAGCACCAGATGGGTTTAATAAGAAAACAAAGAAGTAATATTTCTCTATACTGGAAAGCAGTATCATACTAAAATGTCAGTAAGGCAAATATGAAAATGCTGGAGATGTTTTGGTGGAATTCGCCTTTAAGCTAAGCGATTGGTCTTAAAGTAAAGGAAGCATTTCATATGAATCCTATGCATCGCAAATGAACTAAATTCTTTCTACAGTCTTTCACTCGTTCACATTAGAGCTAGAAACTTGGCTAGCTTTTAATACAGGTATCATTAAATCACATCAAATGTCTAGTTTTATTTTTTATTTTTTTTTGTATTTTAAGCCAAATAGCCCCCCCCCCCCTTTTTTTTTTTAGTATTTTAGTTCAAGTGAGTTTAAATGAGCGTTTATTTTTAAGTTAATATTATACTCAACACTTCACAGTTTAAAACATTTCTCAGGTTGTGCGTTTAGTTTTAGACATCTGAATATTTTGCGTGCTTCCTTTACTTTAAATAATCCAGGAAGAATATCTTTATTCCAGATTTGATTGATATCTCTCCAGATATCATTAATAGCAAGAATTTATTTCCTTTTCTATAGTACAGTAGATTTCTACATTTCTATAGGGTAGTAGAATTTGTATTGAATTCCAGTGTGTAATTATAGTCATACTATGTTTAGATGGTATGGCAGTTTACTATCTTGCTTTTCATGCACAGAATTTGAGCTTATAATTTATCTTAATGGAGCACTTTAATGTTGGTGGTGGGTGTCTGATATATTGTGCTTCATCAAATGTTTAAAAAAAAAAAAAAAAAAATTCACTAACGTTTTGGCTGATTCCCACCAGACAAATTGTGTGTATATATTTGTAATCTTTGATTTTTGTTGTTTAATTGCCATGTATACATAGTGCAGTTGTATGCATGAAATTATAGGGCTATTTGTTGTAATTGCTCTGAAGAATAGCTGAAAAAGAATTTGGTACCTGAATGTGTGAATAAGAAGAAAATCAGTTGTAGTTGTATGTTTTTCCCTTTTTAGTCATAGGTTTGAACATGTAGCTGAACATTTAAAAATACATATTCATATTTTCTGTATTTCAGTTAAAAGCTCTTTCAAGACAGCCCCTACTAAAATCCATAGTTTAGCTTTGCAGGTTTTAAACACTCTCCTCTTCAGTTTTGAATTGCTGACTCTTGTGAAGGTCACTAATGATTTTCCATAAAGGGGATTACACCATGTACAGGAATTTTCACAGTATGCCAGATTTCCGACCCTGGAAGACCTCTCTTGGAGAACACTGTCCTTCCTGGTGTAACCATAACCCTAATGACGATGATGGCTTGCATATAGTTTGCATAAGCCTCTAATTTTAAAGCTGGAATTTTAATGTTGCTCAAGCGAGAGTCTCTCTTTGCTAGCCAGCTATCTTTTCCTGCCATAGTCTCTCCAGCATGATCCTAATCCAGAGTTTCCACAGCACGGCCAAAAACAAGGTTTGTTTGAGAAGAACCGCTCACTCCAGGATGTAAGATTACATCCTCACTTCCGCTACGCCAAAAAAAAAAAAAAAAAACCACACGAACTTTGAGGGTCTTTCAGGTTGCCGGCGGTGGAGTTTGCAAGCCAAAAGCGAGAGACTTGAACCTTGAGGGTTTTTGTTGATTCACTCTTCTTTTTGCGCTGTCTCTCATGAACCTGTTAACGTCGTCTCTTTTTTTTTTTTTTTTTTTTTTTTGAGACCTCTCAAAAAGGTTGACTGTCTAATCATAATTCATTTTCTCTAACCCAAATTCCCCTCTCGTAACCTTTTTCAAGCACAGCTTCGTAGCGCAGCATAACAGGTTTTCAGCAGCATCCAAGGGTAAGGTAACGATTGGAGCCGAAGCTAGAATGCTCTTCTCAGGAGTGTGAAGTCTGCTACACGCATCCAAAGACTTCCTGTGCCAGAGCGCCACCTGCTCCAGTGTGAAGGGGTAGTTCAGTTTCCACAGAGAGACACTGATCCCGAATTGTGTTGGTTGCCCCATTTGTCCCAAGTGGCCACTGATTTCATTTTTTTTTTTTTGCCCCTGTTGTAGCTACAGTAGATAAAGTTACGACCTGTTTTGATGTTTGGGTATCCCAGACAGGCTTCAAATGCTGGCATCTCTAAAATTTAGAGCATCATTATATTCCTAATCTTCCCCCAATGAAAAAAATATCAGTTTTTCCCTTTTCAGTCAAGACTCACAGGTTTACAGTCTTTTCCCCCATCACTCTGATCTGCTGTGATATGACTCTGGGGCATCCTGTGCACTATTAAAGTGACCTTAAAAAAAAAAAAAAACAACTGCTAATAAATTAGGGTTTTGTTAGGTTTAGGGGAGTGAGTGTTATTTTGCCATTCTTTTAAATGATTGTTTTTTTTTTAAAATTGTGTGTACATTTTTTCTGTCTGTATTCTTGATTTCCCCAGCAGGTCCCCTTCTCCTGAGCCGATCTATAACAGCGAGGGGAAGAGGTTGAACACACGTGAGTACCGCACCCGCAAAAAACTGGAAGAGGAGAGACATTCACTCATCACTGAGATGGTTGGGCTGAACCCTGAGTTTAAGCCCCCTGCTGACTATAAGTAAGTGTTTCTGACCTCTCAGTTGGTGGTAAGAATCAAGTGTGACTACATTTAGCTTTTGAGCTATTGTCTCTTGTTAGCCAGTACTAATTACTAATAGTTGCCTGTCTTTGTCCCAGGCCTCCAGCCACCAGAGTTAGTGATAAAGTGATGATCCCACAGGACGAGTATCCAGAAATCAACTTTGTTGGACTTCTCATTGGGCCACGGTATGTGTCGTACATACATCTCTGGATGCTGCTGATGCAGCGACACCCTCACCCTCCTAGACTAGAATTGACAGTTGAACCTTGGTCTAGATGAACATGTTAAATTCCAAAAAACAAGTTCTCAACAATTTATTTAATCAAATCCAAAGGTCTCTGGGTACTTGCGGATTTAACTGACTGCCTTTGTCTTCCTCCCGTGTGGTGCACAGTGGCAACACGCTGAAGAACATTGAGAAAGAGTGCTGTGCTAAGATCATGATCCGTGGGAAGGGTTCTGTTAAGGAGGGAAAAGTGGGCCGTAAAGACGGACAGATGCTCCCAGGAGAAGACGAGCCTCTACACGCCTTGGTCACTGCCAACACCATGGAGAACGTCAAGAAGGCCGTGGAGCAGGTCAGTTATGATTGTATGACACGGTGCCTTTCATAGGCCACCATACAGTGATGCCATTTTCAGTTGTTTGTGAAGCTTATGGCTGAATTTGCTTTTTGGGTTCTCTCTAGATCCGTAATATCCTGAAACAGGGTATTGAGACCCCAGAGGATCAGAATGACCTGAGGAAGATGCAGCTGAGGGAGCTGGCCCGGCTCAACGGCACTCTGAGAGAGGATGATAACAGGTAACAGCCCTAAAGCTTAAAACACACCAACCCTACAAGCACACTGTCATAGTCTTGAAAGACATCTCTTTTGATAGAACTATATAAAGTTTCCCAGATGCAATTAGAAACCTGTTTATCGGCCTGCTTTAAAAATGATTTGACTGTTTTTACACTCAAAATTCAAATAAACACAGCCCCTTCCTTAAATGTTTGCTTTTAAAGTTGACCTTCCAAAAACTGTTAGAAAATCTAAAAGCTAGATAAAAGAGTGGGAGCTTTCTGAATCAACAGGCAACATGGATGAAAACCCTGACTGGCTGGATGTGTGGAGTGTGCAGCATCCAACCAGCCAGTTCCCTTCCTGTTTAAAAGAGCCTGGTCACTGTTTTTTACCTCTAAGCAGATGTTTTGACAGCTGATAGAATGTGAGAACTTCAAGTGCTCCTGAAATTGTCCTGATTTTAAACTGATTATCTTCTGATAAGTTTCATATTTAAACATTTGAATGTCTTTATTTTGTTAAACTGATGGTCACTTTATTCTTTTTTTTTTTTTTTCCACTTTTTACTGATTGCATTGCAGTGTTCAGTACAAAAAAAAAAAAAAAAAAAAAAGACTAAATGATGACATCTACAGGTGGCAGCAAGTGTCCATTACCATGTTCCAAAACCTTTCTGGGCTTGATTAAAAAAAAAAAAAAAATATATATATATATATATATAATTTTTTTTTTTTTTTTTTTTTTTTTTTTTTAAAAAAACCTAATTATTTGCTATTATATCAATCCTTATTGATGCTGTAAGCATGGGCTGCCAGATTGATTCCTGGTGTTGGATAATCACTGTGAAAAAATTCACCTCCATTCACAGTGAACCATTCCAAGCCTGTAGATAATAACTATATATTAAGACCTTGGTATTTTAAACTATTAGGAAACATTTGCATTTTTTCCGAAAGCAATAATTTTCTGTAAAATGTGTCTCACTGGCATATGAATAACATTTTAACCTGTTTCTAAAATTATTATTATTACTTTTTTTTTTAAACCAAAGAATCTGTGTCTACTGCCACATTGTCATAACCTTATGTTTCCTTCTTAAGGATTCTGCGCCCTTGGCAAAATTCTGAGCCTCGTAGCATTACCAACACTACCCTGTGCACAAAGTGTGGAGGAGCTGGACATATCGCCTCTGACTGCAAGTTTACAAGGTAACAGGCCAAACCTGTGCCTGACTCCTTATTGAAGTGTTTATATGTCTGCTGTATTGAAATAGTGTGTCCAGTTTTGAGAACATTGTGTATTCAACTCATCCTGTTGTAGTACATACACCCAGAGGCAAGGTGATCCACCCCAGTCAGCTCAGGATAAGGCGCGCATGGATAAAGAGTATCTTTCTCTAATGGCTGAGCTGGGAGAGGCTCCAGTTCCTGCATCCGGTGGTGGACACAACAACAACAACCCACCCAGTGGCCCCCGAGGAACTGGACCTAACACCAACCAGCCACCTCCAGTGAGTACACCATATTTATCTGGACCAAAGGTGTTGGAGAAGTGTGAATCTGAGCTCTAAAATACAGTAAATCTTCATGAGCAGGACTATGTACCCCTTATTTTAAATGTTGTATGATCTGGTAGTTTCTGTTGTGACCTGCAAGCACCCCTCTACCTCACTCATCCCATAATTCCTCCTTACTCTCTCCCATCTCTTGTCTAGAACCGTCCTCCCTGGATGAACTCGGGCCCTTCAGATAACAGGAACTTCCATGGCATGCATGGTGGTCCAAGTGGTCATGGAGGTCCCCACAATTTCCCTCCTCCTATGCCCAACATGGGCGGACCACCCATGCCTCCCAACCCTAACGGCATGCCCCCACCGTGGATGCAGCCACCCCCTCCACCCATGGGCCAGGGCCCGGCTCCTCATGGACACCCGATGGGTGAGTTGCAAATCAGTTAAAATTCGAACTCGGTAGATTAATGCAGAAAGCAAATTTGGCACGGAAAAGGAGGGACAATACATGATGTTGAATTGCGTAATATGTGAAATGCAGCAATCAGCTTTCCATTCGCCTAGAGTCTAGAGACACAAGTTCGTATTTATGAAATGTGAAAGTATTGACTCAGACTGTAAAATTCTCTCTTTCACTTTCCAGGTTTGTTGCCACCTCCTATGGGCATGATGCCACCTCCTCCACCTCCACCAAACAACCAACCACCCCCGCCCCCATCCGGGCCTCTGCCACCATGGCAACAGCAGGCCCCACCCCCTCCACCCACCAGCAGCATGGCAACCAGTGCCCCGCTGCCATGGCAGCAGAGTAAGTGTATACCATAAGCAATATATTTTGGACTAGATTATATTCCCCCACCCCCCCAATCATTCCTAATGCTTATATTTTTTTTTTTTTTTTTTTTTTTTTTTTTTTTGAGTCTGTTAAATTGTTTTCTGTTTCTCTTTGTTACAGATACCCCTACCACTTCCACCCCAGCTACGGGTAACCTGCCTCCATGGCAGCAACCCCAGCCAGCGGCAAGCTCTGCCGCCCAGCCCCCTCCTCCTATGGGAAACCCCTCCATGGTGCCCCCTCCTCCTGGGGTTCAGCCCCCACTGCCCCCTGGTGCCCCTCCTCCTCCCCCTCCACCACCTCCAGGCTCAGCAGGCATGATGTATGCACCCCCTCCACCTCCTCCACCCATGGACCCCAACTTTGTTACCATGATGGGAATCCCAGGAATTCCTCCATTTGGGATGCCACCTGCCCCACCTCCCCCACCACCCCAAAATTAAATACCCCCACATCAACCACATGATAGAGGCTGGAGGACAACATGACTTGGTTCTACTTGATGTATGTTGTTAATACAGGACGAAAAAAAAAGGCTGGTGTGGTTGAAATGTGTAAATTTGTTTAACTTAATTTGTTTCTGATTTTAAAATTGTAGTGTTTGCTCAGTTGGTAGATTATTTGTGGTGTTTTTTTTTTTTTGTTTTTTTTTTTTTTGGGATGTGCAGGGAATGGTATGTGTGTTTGCAGGGCCTTCATTTCAGTGGTTGGCCTAAATTTCAGTGCTAAATGACATTCCAGACCACAGTAATTAAAGTTATAATGTTAATCTTTTTTTTTTTTTTTTTCATTCATTACAAAATCAGATGGTTTCCTCTCTAACGAATGGAAAATGGAAGTTTTCCATCCAAAAGCTTTCTTTTGTAAATTCATATCTAAAAAAAAAAAAACCAGAAAGATTTTGTTGTTGTCTGAATATTTTTGTAATGCTAACTTCAGCTAAATAAAAGTTGAAATGGCCTCACATTTATGAAGTAACAAATACAGGGGGGGCAGATTCTTCACTTATGTTGTGCTTTTGCAGTTCCAGGTTTTGGTTGTTTTTATTTTTAGGATTTATTTTAGAATGCCTCTGTTTCAAGTGTGCATAAAAGAGTTGAAGCTACTTCAATCTATTCATGTTATACAGGGCTTTAACTACATGTGTATTCCTGACTGCTTCTGCAAGAATACTGTCCCACTCTTCTGCCCTCACTTTTCTCGGTGTAGTGTCTTGTGGAGCTCCACTCAACTCTGACAAGTTGAAAATCTATAAAGGATTTTGCCTCAAGAAAAGGAAAGATAAAGATGCAATGCAATGAAATGATCTAACAGGTCTACGGGTCTTTTGTAGGAAGTTGCACCTTCACAGTGGGTTCCTCCTGCATAACCATGGAATTGAAACCGAGTGATTTATTTCAGACTTGTGCGAACCTTGTCCATTGGGTTTGTGTGAGGTCTTCTGATACAGTTGTCAAAGTTTATTTTTCTTTTTCCCTCCATAGGCTTTTTTGCTTTGTGTGTGTGACTGTCCAGTCCTGAAGTGCTCAACTATTTTTTATTGTATGTACAGTACAAAATGGACAAAGTGAATATATGTTAAGTTCCTGTACTCTTAAAATAAAGGGGATTATACATTTCTATTAAAAGAACACCATGGTGATCTCTCTTTTTGAAAGTTAAGAAGGTATGATACAAATAACGTTTGTAAGTATAATGAGACCAACGATATACATGTCGTTCTGGTAATCTTCAGTTGCCTGCTTTTTGTCATGGATCTTAAAAGGAACGTGCCTCTTATGGTAGTGTTACTATATATATAGCTCTCCTGTAGCCCATGTGGTCAGACACAATTACAAAACTGTTTATACCTCAGTGCTGTTGAATTCTTGAATCTCATGGTCTTGTTTAATTTTCTGAATCATAGGTTTATATTAATGCACTTGTTCTAATGTGTTATTGTTTCAGTGGTGAAGCTTTCTGTTTCTGTAACATTTATGGAAGGAGTGTCCAGTGTCAGAGGTTTGTAAGGGTTAGGTTCTGCCAAAGGAGAGTCTTCAGAAGCGATGAAAAGACTTTGTGCTTTTTGGCTCATCAGTAACATGACAAGTTGTCTTGTAAATTTCAGGAGAGAGGGAAAAAAAGGGAAGCTGTTACAGCCATTGTAAGTGATAGCAGTTCTACATGATGTTCTGCAACATTAGATAAACTGTTAGAAAGCATGAAGAGTTGCTCATTAGAAATAAAAAATTTCATTTGTTGGTGGATTGCTGTAGTATAAGAGGAATAAAACACTTCAGCGAGTGCTGTTATTGGAAAATAATCCACTTTGGGCTATTAACGGTAACTCTGCTATGTGCATATTTATACTTTTATTTATTATAAATAAAAAAAAACACCAACAGAGTTTTTGGACTGATGGTATTCCTAGTTTGTGACCTAGTGAGCCAATATCAGAATGTATTTTGATAGACTTCAAAGCACTATTGTAAGTCGCTCTGGATAAGGGCGTCTGCCAAATGCCATAAATGTAAATGTAAATGTATTATTAAGTGTTCTGACTTACATGATTAAAATCTAAATTTCTCGACAGCGTGAACATTTTAACATTTGTGTTCCTATGAAAACTGGGCAGTCACTTCATTTTCTTTCTTTTTTTTTTACTGACTCGATGTTCAGTGCAGTACAGATTAGTAATTTATAAATTGATTTAAATAGTGGCATCTGCAGGTGGCAACGAATATTCATTTCTGTGATGTGAACCCATGTCCAGTTTCATTTCTAGTATCCTAATTACTTAGGGTAGTATCAATTCTTAGTGATGCTTTATACCAGCAATGGCAGATTGAGTCCTGTTTCCAGGAGAATCACTAGGAAAAACAACCTCAATTCACTGTGAACCATCCACAAAGCTATAAATAATCATCAGAACCAAATTTACTGGTCACGTATGCTTGTACATACCATGAGCGATACCCTCAGTGACAGTGGTTCAGTGGTTGCTGCTGGTTTTGCTCAAGTGTTCAAGCATTGCACAGAGATCAAGTGTAAATTCACAGGGCTGGGAACCTGTGATCTAAAGTATTGTTTGTTCAGTAGTGATTCTGTAGTGATCACGTCTGAGGGAGGGTTCAGGAAGGCTGAAAAACTGCCCATAGCAATGAATGGGCTACAGTTGATTATTATACACCTACAAAGTGGTCTTGTATGGTTGGTTTACCAGATCCACTGCCACTGAGCACAAATACTATCACAAGGTCAGCTGGACGGGAAAATCACACAATCTGGCAACTTACCCAGCAATAGCCCGCCCCATCCAGTGCAATAACCTAACGGACAAGAGAGTGTGAGCACGCCTGTAGGGCATTCAATAGTGATGGAAGTTCCGGCTCTTTACAGTGAGTCGAATCATTTGGCTCAGTTCACCAATAAGAGTCGACTCTTTCATCTCCCAAACGGTTCATTGCCGGCTGTTTTCCCTTCTGAAGAGGAAACGGTTTGGGATATTTTGACCAGTGATCGTTTTTCTGTGCATAACTATGGTTGCACTTGTTTCCTAAAATCTTTCTCTATATTCTAAATAACAAAATAACATTACTATATGTTGCATGTTCTCCTCGCACTTCGGGGGTTTCCTCTGGGTTCTCTGGTTTCCTCCCCCCAGTCCAAAGACATGCGCTGTAGGCTGACTGGCATCTCTAAGTTGTCCGTAGTGTGTGAACAGGTGTGACAGTGTGTGTGATTGAGCCCTGCGATGGCTCAGCACCCCGTCCAGGGTGTCCCCTGCCTTGTGCCCCGAGTCCCCTGGGACAGACTCCAGGCTCCAGGTTCCCCTGCGACGGATAAGCGGTAGTATGGAAAATGGATTGATGGATGGATGGATGGATGGCGTTGCATTCCATAAAATCCATTTGAATAACTGTCAAATCTGCAAGGTACTGCGAATGTGTGAGAATCCCTGCAGTACTGTTATTGTGTTTGAGCTTCATTAAGAAGATTCATTCGACATTTAGTACATCTACCAAAACAGAATGCGAGTCGGTTCTCTTAGTTCACATCAAAGAGCCGATTCAAAGAACCGACTCTAATTCGTGAATGATTCAGCGCTACTGCAGCAGCTTAGAGAGAGAGAGAGAGAGAGAGAGAGATTAAAGCGTCGCGTCCCTGCAGCTCACTGTCTTCTCTGAAATAAAGCCTCTCATCCTGTCACCATGCCCAAGCCTCTGACTGACCAGGACAGGAGGAAGCAGATCTCAGTGCGCGGCCTCGCCGGGGTGGAAAATGTCGCCGACCTGAAGACCAACTTCAACCGACACCTGCATTTCACCCTGGTCAAGGACCGCAATGTGGCCACGAAACGGGATTACTACCTGGCGCTGGCCAACACCGTGCGGGATCACTTAGTGGGCAGATGGATCAGGACACAGCAGCACTACTACGAGACGGACCCGAAAGTAAGCGTGAACGACCGCTTCCTGCGCTAATTCCGGCTCCGTCCCAAACCGCGCACTTACATACTAACTAGGGCGGGTAGAGGTAGCCATGGTTACGCTATTCCACTGGCGGCATTCTGCTTAAGATGGCTACTGTGTAGTATGGTAGTGTGCAGTTCCACACGTAGCCATTTTCCGCAGTGTGTGTGTGTGTGTGTGTGTGTGTGTGTGTGTGCGCGCGCGCGCGTGCTTGTGTTTATAATTTAGTAGGGACCGAATGTCCAAATAAACAGAGGAATATCTGATAGTTTCGACCGTGCCAGGACATTTGGCTGGTCCCTACGAGGAAAATGTTTTAGCCCTCCAACAAAAAAAGCTTTATTTAAAAAAAAAATAGGGAGGTTAGTGAGCTGGAGGTTAGGGTTAGATTTAGGTGTAAGCCAGCATTAATTAATAATAGCTGCATTATCATGATGTCAGTAGACGGACCTTACAAGGATAGTAAGATTTTGAGTGTGTGTGTGTGTGTGTGTGTGCTCGTCAGTGTTGACGTATTAAATGGAAAACTGTCTAAAAAGGAAATAATTTTAACTGTCCCAGTGTTGCCAGATTGTAATTTCCTGCTCTACAGAGCATAGCTAAATTCAAATTCGATTCAAATTAAGGGACTTTTGAAATGTTTTTTTTTTTTAATTATTTACGTGTGAGGAACAGAATTCACTTGGAAGAGGTACAGGATTTTATTTATATGGAATTGTGTATAGCTATGCATGGAATGGAGATGAAAAAGCCAATCTGGCAACCCTTTGCAGGCTTGTTACATAAGTGCAATGTTAGGATTGATGTTTGTGCATTTAGGCTGCAGACTGAAAGGCGGAGAGGAACCAAGTTAATTTATCACCTCTGCTGTATGGCTGTAGAGCCCAATGCAGCTCACACTCACTTCAGACATCAAATTATGTTCTGCTGGTGCAAATGTAGCCACGTCGATGAAATGGCTTCACTTTTAGGAAAATGTGAAGTCTCTGTGTTGTAATGTTGTCTTTGGTGTGTGTGTGTGTCTGTGTGTGTGACCATTCAGGATGAATGGCTGGCCTATTCACAAAGACACTCAGACCTTTTCAGAGGCTCACCAATGCAGTTATTTATACACAAGTACAAATGCCAGGTCTCTCACACACACACACACACACACACACACAGTTGTTCTCGCTACTTCATTCCTGATGGTGACAGACTGTAAGTGTAATCTGAGGTGATACAGACCAAGAGAACCCTTGGTGACAGATTGTAATGAAGGACTGAAGAGCACACAGACCCAGCTGACGGGATTCTGCACTCATCACACGCAGCTCTGCATGGCAGCATTAACCCTCCCTGGCCTGATCATGTGTGTACGAGCGTAGATTAGCAACCTAAGCGATTTGAAAGCACAAATAAAGTTTTACAATGTTCATTGTATTGATTTATGGTATCTGGAAAATAGAGATAAAACAGGGGCTAAATCCCACTGGCGCCGCTATCGGCAGGTATTCAAATGGCATTGTGGGTAATTTAAGAAACTCTTAGCCAAAGTGAAAACAGACCAGCAAGTTGATGAAAGAACAACTCAGAATTTCATTCCAAAAAAAAAAATTCGGACACCATTAAGAAATCGCATCTGCTGACACCAGCAGTTCAAATGTAGCCCAGTTAGTCTCACTGAACGCACTGTCTGTCCTCCCGTCTGCAGCGTGTGTACTACCTCTCTCTGGAATTCTACATGGGCCGCACCCTGCAGAACACCATGGTAAATCTGGCCCTGGAGAGCGCCTGCGATGAGGCCACCTACCAGGTGAGATATGCAATAAAAACTAGTAGAGAATAAAGCTATTTTTTGCTTAAAAAAAAAATTGAACAGCACTGTGATGCAGTGATGCAGCCTTCACCAAATGACACATAGCACATAGTACCCTTTTGCAAATAACGAGAACAAGTGCCTTTCAGGATAGGAGGTACACTATATGGCCAAAGGTTTGTGGACACCTGACCATCACATTCATATTTGCTTTTTGAACATCCCACTTCAGATTTAGTCCCCCTTTGCTGTTGTTATAACCTCCACTCTTCTGGGAAGGCTTTCCACTAGATTTTGGATTGTTGGGATTTGTCCATTCAGCCACAAGAGCATTAATGAGGTCAGGCACTGATGTCAGTGCATTCCTGTTCATCCCAAAGGTGTTCAGTGGGGTTGAGGTCAGGGCTCTGTGCAGGTCACTCGAGTTCCTCCACACCAACCTCGGCAAACCATGTCTTCATGGAGCCCGCTTTGTGCACAGGGGCTTTGTCATGCTGGAACAGGTTTGGGCCTCTTAGTTCCACTGAAGGTAAAACTGTAATGCTACAGCATACAGAGACATTCTATATAATTGTGTGCTTCCAACTTTGTGGCAACAGTTTGGGGAAGACTCACATATGGGTGTGATGGTCAGGTGTCCACAAATGTGTGGCCATATAGTGTATCTTTCATGTACTTGATTAAACTTTTCTCTGTAGCTGGGCCTGGATATGGAGGAGCTGCAGGACATTGAGGAGGACGCAGGCCTGGGCAACGGAGGCCTGGGCCGTCTGGCAGGTTGGATTCAATATTATTCAGTTTGACATTAAACTGAATGTAAGAGGTTTGTCATTCGTTCTAGGCTGCCGGGTATTTAAAAAATTCTCCTCCTTCTTGTATATCCTCCATAGCTTGCTTCCTCGACTCGATGGCGTCTCTGGGCTTGGCAGCTTATGGTTATGGAATCCGTTATGAGTTTGGCATTTTCAACCAGAAAATTGTCAGTGGTTGGCAGGTCAGTGTGTGTGTGTGTGTGTGTGTGTGTGTGAGGGCGAGAGAGATAGAGAGAGGCAGAGAGAGAGAGTGAGCAATAATGTCCTGCCTAAAGTTATTAGATCTCAGATTTAGCAGTTCCACATTCCTTTGGCTGATGTCTGACAGGTTGAGGAGGCAGATGATTGGCTGCGCTATGGTAACCCGTGGGAGAAGGCCCGCCCCGAGTACATGCGCCCTGTGCACTTCTACGGCCGAGTGGAGCACCATCCTGATGGAGTCAAATGGGTAGACACACAGGTATGGACATAATCAACACCAATGTGGTGTCCTGTCCTGATCATGAAATATGTTTTGCAAAAAATGTCTCGGGCTAACAATGAGCCAGCTTGTTACAAACATCACAAACATTTAAAGGAGCAGTGTGTAAGTTTTAGCGCTCCCTGCTACTGTTGAGATGAACTTCAAATGCAGTGAAAGCATCTACAATCCTCCCGCTTCCACACAACCGACTCCACACCTTCTGTTAAAGCTATACATGCCTCGTGAGTTGCTTTTTAATGAAAAAGGAGAACTCTGTTATAGATGGAGAGGAGCCTATTTCCGGGCTGGAAATGTGTAAAAACAAGCCTTTAATGATGAAACTAGTTAAATCTTGTCTCATTGTCTTTAAAATATATCTTTAAAATATTATTATTATTATTATTAGTATTAGTAGTAGTAGTAGTATTAGTATGGATGAAGAAACACTTTTAAACATCATAAACACATCTCCTCTAAGCCCGTATGTTCAGTGATGATGGTTTAGTGACAGACAAAATGAATGTCAATAATTCCAAGGATTTTACAAAATTCTTTTAAGACTAGGTTTAAATTTTCGAAACTATCAAAACCTGTACATGTAGGTTCAGCTCGAATCTAACTGAATACAGCTAGCTTTAATATTAATACATTAATATTATACTATATACATTATCACTATATACATTCATAGCATTTTATAATGCATTAATACTGCATCATACACACATACATAATTATTTATATATATTTACATTATGTTTATATACAATTATTTGTTAAAAGACATTACAGTTCATAGCAATGTTTATAATACATTTTAACAGAATGCATTATAAGCAGTGTTTATAACACATTATATCACCAATACCAGAGAAATTCAGCTCCAGTTTGCTTGGTGCATTATGTTTAGTTGTAGACAAGTTATTTCACAAGTTGTAAAGTTTTTTTTTTAAGAATGATTTCCTGATCATTTTTCTAGTATAATTTTTTTTAATTAAAGAATAAAACACGCTCTGTACAAAGGTGATCTAGGTTTCTGTGGTATTGGTGATGTGTTAATGTGAACACTACTTAAAATGCACCATGTTAACCTATAATGCGTAATAAAGATAGATACAAAGTGTAATGAATGTTCATAGGTAATTTATAAATAACAGTGTGTGTATAATGGCTTATGAATGCATTGTAACATTATTCATGAACATGTTCGTAGTTTATTATAGGTATGACCTTCATGGAAGGTGTTATCAGAAATTCTGTAGTTTATGGCACCTCTACTCACTAATTATAAAGTGTTTTGAAGTGGCATAGTCATTGTCTTGCCTTTATAGACATGAGTTGGTGTTTGATGTGAAAGAAGCTGTTTTTAAAGCATGGACGGTTTGTTTGAACAGGTGGTTCTGGCCCTGCCGTATGACACTCCAGTCCCTGGATACAGAAACAATGTTGTTAACACCATGAGACTGTGGTCAGCCAAAGCCCCCTGCGAATTTAACCTCAAGGACTGTGAGTCCTTCATCATAAATCATTGCATATTCTGCCCATTTGTTGCTGATGCCTTTTAAATATCAGCACTAATATTAGATATTTTTATTGATTTGTAGAGACACTTAAACTCAGACTATTTTTATACATAAGATACATGTAATAGTTTGGATCCTAAATGCTTGTGGGAAAATCGGGAAGCAATCTGAACATCATGTTCGTAACACACTAACACCCACTGTGTTTAACAGTTAATGTTGGTGGCTACATCCAGGCTGTTCTGGACAGGAATCTGGCTGAGAATATTTCCCGTGTGCTCTACCCCAATGACAATGTGAGTACAATTTTATATTAACAATTCAAATGATCAATAGGAAAAAAATACACTATGAAGTAATACCCTATTTTCACTGCAATTGAACTGAATGTTAGTAAGTAGCAGCTCTGCATTCGTTAACTTTGTGTGTGTGTGTGTGTGTGTTGGAAGTTCTTTGAGGGAAAGGAGCTCCGTCTCAAACAGGAGTACTTTGTGGTGGCTGCAACTCTTCAGGACATCATCCGCCGTTTCAAGGCCTCTAAGTTCGGCTCGACTGAGGTGGTGCGCACGGACCTGACCAAGTTACCTGACAAGGTGAGAAGTGGAATTCTCACACACTGAGGCTTATTAAAAGTCTTATAGCAGTTAAGCATACAAGCGCTTTTTTTTTTTTAAGACTTTAAGGTACGGTAAGACTAGATTTTGATAATGAGACAGTGTTAGTATCAACTGTAAGACAAACTATACGATTTTTCTTTGCCATAAAACATTTCTCAGTTCACATATACCTACGATTTTTTTATTTCCAGAGTATTTAACTTGAACCCATTTCTTTGAAGTTTAACCAAAAATATTCAAAATCTATTAAGTATATATATATATATATATATATA
>CM075006.1:9086681-9106006 GCA_037576675.1 Pangasius sanitwongsei
TTGCCCAAAAACCCTATTTTGTTCAGGCGTTTCCAAACTTTTGGAGGGCAGTGTATATATATATATATATATATATCATATTTTATAATTCATACTTCAGGAGTTCAACAGAAGGGACTGTGTGCAGGTGTAGTTGTTATAAAATTATTATTATTTTACCACTATTTCCTTTGTAGGAACTTGAAGGTTTGAATTAAGGTTGCTTGATCTCTGAAATTCAACCATTTATTAGGTAAACCTTAAATGTGGTCATAAGGACTGATTTTGTTGGCAGGTCCACTTTAAGAACCACTGAGACTGAGATGGATTTTATAGAGATGAGGCATGATGGTAAACGAGCAGACTGTAATCAGCAACCTTTTACAACACTAATGGCAAACTTTGCAGTTGAGAACTTTGGATGGCCTGCACTTACATGCTAACACTTGAGAAAAGTAGACATCTAGTGTTCTGCGAAGAAATTTATAAAAAAAAAAAAAAAAAAAAAATCCAAAAGCTGAAACATGGGAGATTCCTTGTGATTCCTGCGACCAGGAGAGGAAAGCATTTCTCTACAACTGAAATTTTCTCTAGAAAGAGTTCACTAGGAGAAATAGTGCAAAAACAAATGAGCATGTAAACTAGGGGCATTCAAATGATCCCAGGTTGGCAGCTTGGCATGCTGTAGATGTCTGAACACATTTATCAAGAGATAGCTTCTACAGGACTGAAATAACTTAAAGAAAAAACAATCATTGCCAGTCCATACAAGTAAGCAAGTTCTGTAATGAGTACCCATAATCCTGTTCTGCCCTTTTCATTTCTTGGTGAGGCCAAGACTTTAAGTAACAATTGCACATAGTTGCTCTAAGCAGCACCATTTCCTGTCTACAGTGTCCAGTATGGTTTGCAGGTTTACTATTAACTAATTTTCAGGCATCTTTCAGCTTTGATGTAGAATTTAATTGCATTGATCTATGGTGTAGCAAACTATCCTGAAATAAAAGAGGAGACTTTAAACTTTTTAACTAGACACTTATCAGCCCTACCATTAAAACCACTGAAAGGTGAAGTGAATAACATGGATTATCTCGTTACAATGGCACCTGTCAAGGGGAGGGATATATTAGGCAGCAAGTGAACAGTCAGGTCTTGAAGTTGATGTGTTGGAAGCAGGAAAAATGGGCAAGCGTAAGGATCTGAGACTTTGACAAGGGCCAAATTGTGATGGTTAGATGACTGGGTGTGAGCCAGATGCTCAGAGAGCATCTCCAAAATGCTGGCTGTGATAGAAAGGTGTCAGAACACAGTGCATCGCAGCTTGCTGCATATGGGGCTGCGTAGCTGCAGACCGGTCGGAGTGCCCATGATGACCCCTGTTCACTGCCAAAAGCACCTACAGTGGGCACGTATCAGAACTGGACCTCAGAGCAATGGAAGAAGGTGTTCTGGTCTGATGAATCATGTTTTCTTTTACATCATATGGGCGGCCGGGTGCGAGTGCGTCACTTACCTGGCGAGGAGACGGCACCAGGATGCACTATGGGAAGAAGGCAAGCCGGTGGAGGCAGTGTGATGCTCTGGACAATGTTCTGCTGGGAAACCTTGGGTCCTGGCCTTCATGTAGATGTTATTCTGACATGTACCATCTGCCTAAACATTATTGCAGACCAAGTACACCCCTTCATGGCAACGGCGTTCCCTAATGCCAGTGACCTCTTTCAGCAGGATAATGCTCCCCTGCCACACTGAAAAAATTGTTCAGGAATGCTTTGAGGAACAAGGTGAGTTCAAGGTGTTGACTTGGCCTTCAAATTTCCCCAGATCTCAATCCAGTCAAGCATCTGTGGGATGTGCTGGACAAACAAGTCCGATCCATGGAGGTGCCACCTTGCAACTTACAGGACTGAAAGGATCTGCTGCAACGTCTTGGTTCCAGATACCACAGAACACCTTCGGAGGTCTTGTGGAGTCCATGCCTCAACAGGTCAGAGCTGTTTTGGCGGTACAATGGGGACCTACACAATATTAGGCAGGTGGTTTTAATGTTATGGATAATCGGTGTATAAGGAACCACTCAAACAATACAGCCAGTGTTAGAAGCTACAGAGACCTCTCTAAAATGTTTAACAATCAGAGCTTTGTTTCAGTGACAATTTTGTACCATTTTAGTCAAGACGAGCACAATTAGCCTAAATGATCTTTATTTAAAGAACAATAAAATGATGAAATAAAAAGGCTCATTCCAGAAAGATTTTGTTTCACTTCCATTTTATTCTTTTTTTTTTATGATGTGAAAAGTACAACCAAAAAAGTTTGAGAGCAAAAGATGACAGTAACGTGAGCCAAAGGGGGACATGAATCCCCCGGTTGCGTCTTTTTGACTGCGACAATCAGGAACGCGACAGACATCCTGTTCTGTTTAAACACCACGCTTGCCTGGCCCCCGAGGCATGTGGATCAAAATTCAGGTTTAAACCTCCTCGACCAGAGACCCAGGAAGTCTAAACTGTGTAGTGATAACGTTGGAGTGTACTGTATATTCACATACACTATCGTGCGTGTGTGTGTGTGTGTGCACGCGTGTGTGGCTCTCAACTTTTCTGAGGCTGTGCTATTCCCTACACAACATGCCTTCTTAAATCACTAGGTTGTGTAAAACCCAAGTCCATCCAGTAGGGGGCACCACAGAGGAGTCGTCGCCTTTTAAAGCGTTCAGCAGGCACAGTGTGTATAAACCACATCATCTACTGTGGTGTCAAAGCTGCAACTGGGTGCGTTATCTTTATCACTTTCCCACGCAGTCACGTCCCACACTCCCTCTCTCAGAAACAGCAGTGGTTTTTTTTTGGGGGGGTCAGAGGCACTGATGTATGTTTGGATATCAGTTCTGGGTAAAATTAGCAATCTGGGTCTGGCAGGTTTCTAACTGTATGTCTGTGTGTGAGGCTGTACCTGATGCAGCCATGCCTGTTTGCCTCTATAAGGCAGAGCACAGAGAGGTGAACTCCCATCCGAGAACTAACGAGGCTGCATCCCTTCATCCCTTCTTGAAAGAGTCGGCTCTGAGACGATATAACAGTTCTCCCAATTTATGTCTACGGTTGCATACTAACTACACGTGTAGAAACATACACACACACACACACGCACGCACACGCACGCACGCACGCACACACAATAAACGCCGTCCAGATCATGACTCCTACCACAGATTAACCTTCTTACCTTCTTGTTTGGCATTAGTATCAAATTCTATCCTGTCTTCCCTCTCCTAGCATAACCCTGCCATTATTTTCTCAACTGGATTCTCGTTTACTTGAAGGAAAAAAAAAAAAAAAGCATTAGAAACAGTATCTGTTGTTCCACGAACAAAAACAAAAATGCTCAAGTTTTTTTTTTTTTTTTTTTTTTCAAATTCAAGGCACAATGTCTTTCCTTTCCCCCACACACACACAACCTTAATCTTAGAGTACCTTAGCCTCACCTGCCGGTCATGTGAGGCTCCGCCCACATCCCCAATCTCTTGGCTAGCTCCTCCCCTCGCCTCTAACACTGTTTCAGAGATGCATCTGTTTGGGAATGTGACCAATCCCACACCAGTGAAGAAAAACAAACAAAACAGCGACAACAAAGTGACAAACAAAAAAAGAAAACCGTTTCTCCAAAAATAAAAACATATAGTCACGTCCTGTGTTCAGTTACGTCAGATTTTCGAAGCATATCCACCAGCTCTTTTTTGGCAAGCTTCTCTTACATAAGCACTAAGTACTGATAGATAGGATAAACATACACCGTTAAAGTGTTTAAGTAGATGCGTTTGTCATTTTTTTTTTTTTAATATCTTTTTCTCCTCAATCTCATATGAATTCAAGATTTTTAGTCGATTTTCACTCGTCTGTTTAAAGGTTTACGTAAATGCAAGCAGGGACAGATCGCTGTAGTGTCTTGCTCTAGACAATGGTCTTGAGTGGTGAGCTGATGTTTTGCGTTTTCCCATTTAGGAAACACCGTTCACCAGGGTCAGAGCCTCCCCAGATGATGCCACACCATTGCTAGGGGAACGCTTGGACGGGGTAAGCTCTTCCTTCTTCACACTAGTCCCATTCTCCTGTTGAGGAAGCCAACAAGTTGATTGGTCTAATGCCCATATTAGACATATTCAGGACTTATATTTTGGATTATTGTACCTTAGCAACATAAATGGAAAAACAAACACTGAACACTTTCAGTTTTTTTTTTTAAATTAAAAATACCCAATTAAATTTTAGTTAATTGCAAAAAAGAAATCTTATTCCAAGCAGCAGTTATTCTGAGCCAACCCAACAGCATTAAAGTGAGCCCTCAGGCGTTATGTACCTTAGGCTGGGAGGCATGTTGCATTTCTTCTTTCTTCACTGGAAGGTTCTGTCGGCTCTGAGATTCTGCACGAGAGATGAAGTCGGCCACGGTAACTGCAAATGACAAAAAAACAAAACAAAACAAAACAACTCAGGCAGGCTGTGATTTGGCAGTTCCCCTTATGTGCATCCACACTTAATTAACTAAGTCTTAACTAAGTCTAATTATGTCTAGAGACTTCATAGTCCTGCTGCAGCTGAAACAGAATATTTAAAATTTCAGCATTTTCTGAATTACAGATGATTCCTGAACAAAGTTTATTTGCTATTTTAAAACGTTTCTCTCACCTGGCTGTCTGTCACGGCTGGCAGAGCCCCCCTCGGGTCGGGTGGCACGATTGCGGCGACGGCGGCTTCTGTTGCGCCTCTGGGGTTTGCCTTCATCTTCTGAAAAGTAACGAGAGAGCATGTTAAGCTATCAAGTGCTGCATGATTTAAAGGAACCATCTTGCTATGGTTGGAGCATGCCAAACTACACCGGTGTGTATCTTACCCAGTCCATTCTCACTAGCAGCTGCCTGGCCATCTGACTCATTAGCAGCGTCAATCACACTGGGCTCCTGGTCATTGCGGCGACGGCGGGAACGTCTGCGGCGGTCATTGCCGCCCATGCTCTCGCTGGCATCAGTGTCTCCGCCCACATCACCTTCACCCTCCAGCAGAGAGTAGGGGTTACTGTCAGGGTCCTTTAGCACTGATGAAATAAAGAGACAGAGTATGTTAAACACACACACACACACACACACACCAACTCTTTGTTGTGAACAGCGCACACACACTGGTCAAAACACAACTGCTTCCAAAACCACTATTTCACCTAGCCTCAGCTATCACGGAAGATGGACGAGTTAGGTACCTGAGCTGATTGTGTTCGAGCTGCGGGATCCTGGGCCTCCGCGGCCTCTTCCTGTGCTGGATCCTCGGCCACGGCCTCCTCTCCGGGAGCCCCTCTCCTCACCTCCCACTCCCCGGGGCCTAGGATCCCGCTCAGCCAGATCCTCCGACTCAGATGCATTGGACATCTCAGAGTTTGTTCCTATCAGGGGCAAATGCCAGACGTCAAGTAATCAGGTGTATTAGAACAAACCTTAATGTTGACTTAATGTTTTCTAACATATACTTGGGCAAAGGCAGTACCCAGTGAATTACAAAAGGCCATGCTGCACCTGGTCAGAATTAGACTACATAAACTGCAGGTGGTAAATATACCAACCAATTTAAATCAGTGTGCACAAAATCAAAAAGTGCATAGAGTGCACAAAGTCAGGAGCCTGTAGACACATTTTAGCCACATGCATATAAATACATTGTACGTGCATCAGTATCTAACTGATTTTAAATTATGTAGCCATCTTTTGCACAGAACCATACATAGTACATTTCACAAATTTAGTGTTGAGCTGATTTGCATATTATGTTATACAGCAATCCGTTACGTCTGTAAACATATGTGAAGAAAATCTTATCAGGCTACATTCCAGATACCAGAACCTTAACAATGCAGAACCAGGTTTTTGCAGACAGAGGAAGCCAAGACCTGCTTTGGCTTCATGAATTTTCAAAGAAGAAAATACAGGGAAAGAAACCTATTGTTAGGGTTAGGGTGCTGTCCAGTGCACACTATTTTAGGTCATTTGCACTGGAAATATTCAATCTAGCCATTAACACCACAACTTTTGCACAAAGATTCATGAAACGGATTTTTTTCTTAAAACCCTTTTAGATGTTTCAATGTTTTCCATTTGTGGATTCAAAATTTACAAAGCAATAGTGGAAGACATAACATGCAGCTGGCTCACCATAACCAGAGTATGCGTTGTTGGGCTTGCGCCCGCGGCCTCGTCCGCCGTACGTGCGGGAGGTCTGTAGAGAGTTGCTGCTCTCGTCAGTCTGGTATCCCCTCTCGCGATCACCGGCTCCAGGTGCACCGGTGCGGTTTGGGGCTGCACGGTAACCAACACCGATCTGACGAAGCTGCTCATCAATCTGCAGCCGCTCCAGACGTAACTGTTCCACCTCCTACCAATGGGAAAAGAGATAGAAAAACGACAAAGTGGGCTCGATTATTACCTGATAGGTGTAATATAAAAGTCTCTGAAATACAGAACACAAAGCTAAGTTGGTAAGATCACCTGTCCCTATTTCTCTCTATATGTACAGCGGTATCTAATTAAACAAAACTTTTTAAAATAAATAAGAAAATAAGAGGAGATATTCTCGTTAATGTGATTCATGTAGGTGTAGATGACTGACAGGCAGAAAGGCACGTATAGGCAAAGCTAAACCACAAAGACAGCAGTCAGTATGCTCCAGTAAGGGGAAGAGTGTGTGTATGTGTGTGTGTGTGTGTGTGAGGATGTCACTGCAGTGTGTGACAGCTGTGTCGTTGAACAACAGCTGAAAGGTGGTACACTGTGGGCTAGCGCAGGGGCTGAGGGGCTATTCTGGGAAGCACAGGACCACGTAGCTTGTAATCCATCCTCCAACATACCCTAACCTCCTAAAGTGCCCCCATGGCACTGCCGTATTGGTTATCTTTAGCTGTTGGTGGTTAAAAGAGAGGTGCGATCAGCAGCTTTCCATGAGGGAGCACGTCAGGTGACCAGCTAGTATGAGCCGCCATCTCCAGTGCAGCAGAGAGCTTAACATGGCCGCCTGGCATTTCTGCAGATAATCAAAACTGTACACTGTTTTTAAAATTAACATTGACCCATTATCTCTCAGCTGGCTGCTGAACTTATATCATCTAACTTATCTAAAGTTAATCATCTAAAGTAAATCATCTAAAGAAAAAGGAGGGGGAGGAAAAAAAAACAAAAAACACCTTGAAGCACTTGGTAATCATAAGGCGTGTTCAAGTTTAACGGCACCTCGCCTTGACTGTCAGCAAGCTTAGCTGGTTGCAGGCAGAGGAAGAGATGAAAAGAGAGCAATTTGGATAGTTTCTTTGCTTAGTGTGTTGCCGCTGGTGAAAAGAACATTTTCATGCAGATATTTATGAGTGCACATTGATTAAAAAATAAATAAATAAATATATATATATATGCTGAAAGTGGAAAATAATCAACAGAAAAACCAGTACTTTTTTTTTTTTTTTAAAAGTCATGTTTTCCCCTACTCAGTTTTGTGAAGAGAGGAGCATAAACTGAAATTTTAATCTGAAATAACACGTCACAAGATACATTTATGATTACATAATGATTACACATGAAAAAAAAAAAAAAAAAAAAAGAGAGAGAGACTGTGACCTACTGATTGCGAGTGGAGCTAACCAATCGAGACTTAAGCTCTGTGTCAACAAGATGACTCCGAGCTTGTGCAGTCGGCAGACAACAACTGCAGCAACCGGCTCTAAAAACTGAAGCCGCCTTTTCACGCAAGATTACCATCTCGCTGGTCGTGCCAACGTGAGTCGGACAAAAAAAATAATCTAACAGGTATACATTGTACCAAGCGAGGTGATGATTGAGCTGCATTAAGTCAGACACGTATATAGTATCCTCAGCCGTTGGCTAACCTGCAGGTAGGCCACATGGTACTCCAGCAAAGCTTGGGCATTACTGATGTTTTCTTTGGTTCCTACAAAGATGAAAGGAACCATACCCTGAAAGAAGGGAACACAAAGACATACATAGTAAGTTACAGTATTTTATTAAGGCAACTAAACACACACAAAAAAAAAAAAATCAACATAAAGGTCTGGTCTATAGTGTGTAGTTATGACTTTAGGTCGATCAGAACAACTGAGGAAGGGTGTGAGGCATGTCGCTGGTGCATCTTCAGGCTTACCTCCTCTCTGGGCAGCTTTTTGTCGTTGTCGCCTTCGATCCGAACACGCACCACACCAGACTTATCCACGATTTCCTGGATGATTTTGCCACTTTTCCCAATAACTTTGCCTAGACGGCAAGAGAGAGCGCTTTAAAAGTGATCAATATTTTACACTACCAGTTACAGTCAAAATTTTATTTAGTGGGCATTTGAACCTTGCACTCACAGCAGTAATCATTTCCTGATACAGGTGGCTACTGAGAGAAAAGCATCAGAAGACTATTTAAAGAGCCACCCATCAAGAGTCATTTGAGAAAATGGTCATTCGTAAAATCCAGGCTATGCGTGGAACGTGGCACTGGTCTGAGCAAAATAACCTGACTGAACCCGACTCTGAAGGGTCTCTGGTGACTGAGCTACTTGCTAATAATCAGTAAAGATCACTCCTAAACTATTCTTAAGACCAACTTCTTTTGTTATTTTCCCCAATTCAAGATGACAGCCAGAGGTCACATTCAGCTAAAGGATCTCTGTGTTTCACAAGATAAACTCACCTACAAGATTCCTGGGTACCTGGAAGGAGTCTTCTTTAAACTCCAGATATACTCTAGCCTGTTTCACAGCTTCCGGGGTCTAACACAATAAGAGAGTAGAGGAGACAACAGGAGAGAGCATGTTCGCTCATTTAACACACATTGAGAACGCACTATTATTCTGGTGTATTCAAAGTCCTATAACCATGACAATTCTTGCAGAGAAAATGAGCAAAATAGGTGAATTAGCATTTGCTGGGTTTTCATTAAAATTGCGTTCAGCTTTTAAGTTGCTAGAGGGCCAGCACTGTTTGATCAATTCCCTGTTTACAGCACAGCTTTAGGCATTGTACGTTATACCGCATTACAATTTTAACCACTGGTAAAAAGGTACCGTAGCGTAACACTAAAGTGTCAACGCAACTGCAGTAGCCTGTTTGCTTTGCTCAAACACACCTCTCCATAGATCCTGAAGGTGCAGCTCTCCTCCTCAAGCTCAATGGCGGTAACCCCAGGAACCTTGCGAGCCTGCTGGATGTTGGCACCGTGGGAGCCGATGGCCAAACCCATCAGATCCTCACGCACCCGTACCTCCTCCTGATAGGCTGATGCCAGCTGTTTACTCGTCTGAAGCACACACACACAAGGCGGCAGGACAGACTTTAGCTTCTGCTTATTTTCTTACTTAATCAGACAGCATAAGCTATGATCCCTGCAGTGCAGTTACTAAATTTAGTTTCTCTTTGCACTCTGACATTTGCTGTCTTTTTTTCTGCTCCAACATCTCATCTTTAACTAACAACTACTAAAAAGGATGTCCTTCAGAAGTTGAATTATGTGGTCTGCAGATAAGAAATCACTCAACTAGTCACTGTGAGTCCATGGGAAGGAATAAAAAAATCCTGCAAAGGGAAAAAGGTTTAAATGTATGAATGTTGACGTTTGAATATATGCGCGTGTGTGCATGCACCTCCAGGTGTTTGGTGGCCTCCTCGTTGCGGGACATGAGAAAGAGCTTGGTGCGAATGCTGCGGAAGTGCATGTCACTCAGAAGAGAGGCACGCTTCACTGTGGAGTCGTTCGTGGACTGCGGAGAGAGAGAGAGGGCATATCCTGTTCCATTACTGTGCACTCGGGTAAAGAAATTGCTACAAGGAAAGAATAATGAAGGAGAGAAATGTACTGACCAGCACAACCAGTTCATGTGCTGAAGAGTTGTAGAAGACGCAGTTGGCGCCGACTGCTTTCCTGAAGTCTTTGTGGATGTTGTCACTTAAACAGCTGCCCGATTTAACCAGGAAGTTTAAAAGAAAAACATTATGGTTGAGTTAATCTCCTTGTCCCCTCCTCCCTGTCCATCATCATTTACCAACACTGCAGACACCAAACGTATGTGCTGTGTGAGCCTGTCTGTGCATTACAGCCATCAAATTCTGTTTGGCTAAAGAATCATTTAGCCAAAAGCTCTCAACAGACTTGTATTATGTGCTTGAAACTGTAACATGCAATACTAAAAAAAATGTTGAATTTGAATAGTTTTTGGAGAGTCACATTTGTTGTGACAGCTCGCGTGTGCATGAAGGAAGCAGACTCACATTTCTCTGAGGTCCACGGGCACAGCAATGGTGGTTTTGTAGAAGGAGTTGCGAGTGGAAGGGCTGTTGGGGTTGACAGGCCGGATTCTTTCCGATGTGACGATTTCGTTGTATGTGGCGTCACACGCAGCATACTCGATCACATAGAACTGAAAACACAAAGTCCAAATAGTGAGAACTTCCAACAATGAGTCTATATAGTTTACTTCAAGGCATATACCAATGTGTCTCTATATCATTAATATACCTCTCAGATTAAAACTACAGGAAACCATTTTAAGAAAGTAAACAAGTTACTAGTAATAAATAAAAACAGACAAACATATAAAAATACAGATTTTACTGAAATATATGTACAAGCGTTAAAGAACAACTAAAAAAATAATAATTCTTAAACACAGACAAAGGACAAGTCATGCTCTAACAATGCCCTTTCTCTCACACACTAACCTCCAGCTAAAGAAGTTCAAAGACGGCATTGTGCTGTGCATTAAGCGCAGAAAAAATAGTCATCAGTCTTTGGGTCAAGCATCGATTGGGTAGATAAATGTACTAGCATGCCATGTGCAGTGTTCTCAGTGAATTCAGACTATCAGTGGGAGGAGTTTCATTCTGCCAAGCATTTCTCTGACCAAATGATTCGGTTCATAAACTTCTTTTCAATTATATTAGTACAGCACTTTTGACAAACGATACTGCCCCAAAGCAGCCTTAAAGGATCTTTAGGAATAGGTTCAACACTGCAGCAAGTTAGACACTCATTCGTTGATCTGGGACCAGACCCATTTACCCTGATCATATAAGTTTTTAATCAGAGGCAGAATCTAAAGAGCTATAACATACCAAGTCTACGTGTGATGGAATGCTACTGTGCTGGCGATGGAATGGATGAGATTGCAACAGCAGCTTGTGCTTCATAAACCAAAAGATCGTTTAATGCTGCACATTACCCAATGTGCTGCCTTAACTGAATTAGAGAGCCGTGTGTGTGTGTGCGCGCGCGTGTGTGGAAGAGAGCTAACCAAGGTGCTAGCAATAGGACGCAAGAGCAGTTGTGAAGGAAGCCAAGCGTTCTGCGCTATGCAGTAGTTTCATCAGGGTGCTACTGCTGCTGCGCGCGCGCACACGCGCGCACACACTCCACCACTTTGCCAGTATGATAGCATGCACCATTGTAACCATGCCCCACAGAGAGATTTTCACATTAATAGATTATAATAGTGCTGGACTCTAAGCCAAGTGGGCAAACATGGGGAGTGGAGAACATCTTAAAATAAAGCACACTCAATTTAGTAAAATCTATTTGAGCATTAGAGTCAATTTTAACGATTTAAAGCCTCAAACCAAGCGAAGCATTACAACATGCTTCAATGATATGAGGTCAAAAATGCTCCAACAAATGCTCGACATTGTCTATACAATTCTAATACCACAGATGAAGTCATATCTTAGAGGTACGTTTATGGGTAATTGGGTCAAGCGCTATGTATCTGTGCTATTAGGCCAAAATGTGCTCCCAAAGGGCTTGAAACGCCTCCATCGATATTCGAATTCCAGGTCTGAGGGTACAAAAGCAGAGCTCGACAGTGCATATGTGAGCCTAAATGCCAGGATTCAGGTTTAAGATTAAGCAGTATTATGTGTTGGGCATCACTCAGGGCTTGGCTTGTAGATCTAATTAATACGATAATTCTAACAAAGATTATCACCTCTGGAATAACTGCAATAAATAATACGATCGTTATAACTCATACACAGTTATAACTCATCATGGACGCTTAATTACAATTAGACTAGCTCATAAATTAGTCAATGTAAAAAGGGGGCAATGCTTATTATGTTGAATACATTGATACATTTTCAAGCTTAAAAGTTAACAAGCTGAACCACGGCGTGTATGCTTTCTTTATAAGCAGGTTCAGTTTGTCTGGAGATCCTAACAGGCTAACTTTGCTGCATTTTTATGATGATTGCGTTCTCTGTAATGGAGAACACAAAGATTATATATTCTTCGCCTCATGTTAAACTCCTCCCGTATCAACCAAGTCCAGAGTCTAGCTCAGACAAACGTCTCACTTTTAATGAGCTGCGGGTAAAATTCAAAAGCCTTAAATCATGTAACGTTAGCAAGTAAACATAACCACATTTTCAAAGATGGGAAAAGTACACGTGTTCACAGAGGCTCTTCCTCTGATTCCTCTTGCCTCATGGACACGTACCTTATTCTCGTTAGTCAGGCATTAAAGACTCTATGCATTCAATTGAAAATCCTTGATATAGCGTCCCGAGTGTCAAAGTTATACGTAGTGGCGGGATTCTGGTTACATATTTAATTGCATTTTTCCTATTAGAGAACCTTGTACACTAATTACAGATAAGAATGATTAAATAGAGAAGAAAAAAAAACACTGTTACATAGATTGAGATTTAAATTACGCTATATGCTATGAAGAATGAGCATCTCTGTCCTATGCCTATGCAAGAAATCACTTGAATGCCTCTATGACTGTAAGCCACAGTCACATGCTCTGTTTTCACTGGGCTCACTGATGCACTCAGCTATGTGATATGGAGAATACTTTGAAACAATAGAACTGGATGTGAATGGGAGGTGTGTACCGACCCTCCCAGACTTCATGCTGCTTATGATGGGATAAAGAGCTACATTTGGCTACTGCAGCCGACAAATGAAGGAGAATTCCTTCACACGCACAAAATATAGTAAGCATGGTGAATCACCGGTTTCAAACTCACCTCGCCCTTCATCATCCTCACCCTCGCCAGCCACCAGCCGCAGGGTTCCTGTTCGTTCGCTCGAGAGTACACCTGACACACAGCAGACACACAAGCAGGTGAGCATGTATGGGTGGAATGTGTGGGTGTGTTCATCAAGTGCAAAGACGGAACTCGAACATAACATCGGTGACGTAAGTGCAATGCTGTCCAAAACCGAATTAGATGCTGCTAAATGAAGTGACACGCATGCATATCGAGCTCTTTCAGGAAGATCGAGTTTGGTGAGTTTGGGGAGGAAGACTCACATTTACATCCAAAAAATGAGTTCACTAAAATGTATAGAAGAAAAAAAAAAACAAAACAACTGGTCGATGCAGGCAAACTCAGGTTAAACCAACAGCAGCATGTGTTTAAGTGGCCATGTGGTTTAGCGTTTTCTAAATGTCAACCACGCTTGCTAATGGCCCCTGACAGCTGTCATGTTGAGAACAAAGGGACCTTGCAAGGTGATCTTACACACTGTAATGGTTAACAAAGGTGTGTAAAGTTGTGATGTGGAGGAGAGGTGTCTAGGGTAACAGCAGCACTACAGCCCTACCTCCACTTCCTCTCCTTCGCCGATGTCCTTGTGGTAGTCGGATGGGGGTGGCAACCTCACGTCGCTGAATGGCAGCTGTCTCTCTGGTTGCCAGCTATTTTAAATAAAAAAAAAACAAACAAAAAAACAAAAAAAAAAAACACACATATGCATACATGTCCATTAGTATCTTCAACAGAAACACATTTCCACCTTTAATTCTTAGCTGGGAATAAAATCTAAGCTAACTAAGCACTTCATTGGTGTTTTCACACTCAAACCCCAGGACACTATTGGCAAACACTGAGCACATAGTGTGGCATTCAAAGGGATGCACACATTCACATTTCCCATTACACAGAATGCAACTCATAAGTCCCACATTGCAGGAGATTTGATGGAATTTCTGTTTTAAATGCTTGAGCATGTTTATCAGGGCAGCCCCACACCATATTACTAATGTGATGAAGACATTCCTTCCTAATGACTTAACAACTTCCAGAAATTTCTCCTGTTCTTTTTTTTTTTTTTTTGAGATTACGGAGATTACTTTTCCCCCCAGTTGTCACTTTCATGTGCTAAAGTGTTAAATTTGCCACTTTAAAAAGTGCCAGCATGACATAACATAAATATTCAACACCACATCATCCCCTTTCCTGTTAATGTACTGGCTTCTGTTCGCACATGGAGTTTCCCAGGCGACTGTCATGTCGGTCTTCCCAGGACTTTGTTTCCGGCTGAGAAAACAAAGTAACCAATTCCTGATTAACCACCGGCGAATTCCTCCATAAAAGTGATTGTGTGAAAATGGCTCAGACACAGCGAGTGTATTTTAAATCCTAGTAAACTTCACGTGTTTCCTTACGTACAGATGTGCTGTCTGCATTGGACCCGTTTGGTTACACGTGGGACAGCATATAACAAAGATTGCCACCAAGGCACCGCCCTTTCCTCTCTTGCTTTCTCTGTCTCTCTCTCTCACTCACAAACACATCTTAAGATGTATGGTGAGTCATTCTTAAATAAGCTGGGCAAACACCTAATGGGACAACGTGTACTCCAATATCTGCTTTTTATTTCACTATTAACCCCTTGCCAAAATACAGCACGATTTAAAATACAGAATCATCCATGAACGACTGAAGCATTTATGCAAGAGCACAGGTGAATGACTAGAATGTACATTGTAGTTGATGGTAGGTCAACGTAACCAGTCCAGGAATGGCAGGGACGTCATCAACCCCCACCAGAGTTCACATATCTCACAGGGCTATTTCTGTCTCACCCTCATCAGGGCAGATAGAGACAGAATGAACATTACTGGGCTAGGGCTGTAGGATATGGATAAAACATGGCCCAGTGAGTGTACTGATCAACTTGCTGACTGGGAATTGTGCAAATCAACAACATGAGTGCTCGAACGAAAGTGGAGAATAGAGAAAATAAACAGAAATTGCGAGAGGGGACAGGAACAGAGAAGGGGGGGAGGACATGGAAGAGAGAGAGAGAGGGAGAGAGAGAGAGAGACAGAGAGACAGGCTAGCACAGGTGCTGAGAGAAAGAGAGATGGGGGGAAAAAAACAGGAGATTTACACAGGCAAAGTTAGGTTAAGAGAAATGGACAACACTAACTACTGGTAAAACTTGAGGTTATTTGAATTCAGGTGGACCCAAAAACTGCAGTGATTCATCAGTAGTCAATTTAGCCTGTCCGTGTAATGGATTAAGGGGTCAGAGGTCATCCAATAGTGGTACAATCAAACCCAAGAAGTTACATAAACTTACTTGTTCTCAAAAACTATCGTGAGGGAGTCTTCATGGACATCTTTGATGAACGCCTGAAAGGACACAGAGCAAATAGAGCACGTGAAGCTTTAAACAGATGCTTGACCATGGTAAAGTGGCACTAAATAGCAATCTTTTCTTGTAAAGAAAAAAAAATTAACACTGTCAAATCTAGGTTTAAAAAAAAAAAAAAAAAACACTGCTGTAAATGTTTCTTGGTGTTGGCACAGCCATTTTATGGGGAAGCAGAAGAAACAGCACACAAGTTTTTTCTCTCCAGATTCATATATTCCTGACATCTCTGGTCCCAAGGGGCATGAGAGCCATTTCAGGTTCCCTTGACAGTCAGGCCAGGCTTCATATACGGATGAACACACACCCACACCCACATAGTATATGACAAAAGTTAGTGGGAAGTGGTGGTCTGGCACACATCACAGGGTAAGTGAAATATGTATTACGAAAAGCCCATTATGATTATGAGAACATGAGTGAGAAGACACAGGGAGCAAGGACCCCTTCTCAAAATCTGTTCCTCATCCATCATGCCACCACTCAGTTTTATCAAGACACACCTCCAACCCACAGCGCAGGCTGAGTGACGGTGCTGGCAGGGTAACACTGCCTAATATGGGGCAGCAAGAAATGGAAGAGATAAAGACAGTAAACCAAGACCTCTGGTATCCCACCTGCTTGGAGAGACACCTTCTTCCCTGGAAAACGCTCACTGGTTTCATGTTCTTATGTATGCACTTATAACTGCATTACATGACGTTAAGTTTAAAAAGCTTCCGGGATTTCAATCTGAACTGATAGAGATAGGTCAGTTGGATAGCCACGCACAGCACTAACTTGCTTTACATTCAAAAATCGGTACAAAAAACAGATAGTTTGGAAAGATTAAATTGCTAAGTCGGAGTAGGCTGACAGCATGAAACGGGTGTGCAACACAGTATGTTATAGTAGCCGTGTTGGGACACATGCCTGAAGACTAACGACGTCCAGCGTACCCCCCTGCATTTGACACTCTTCCAAGCGAGAACGTAGCCAATCCCTTTTTGGTCTCGGAGCTCTGGGAGTGTCGCTGTGGTCTGCATTAGATGGGTCATCGATGAACCAATCAGCACTGACCATCTACTTCAATATGATGTAGCATAAACTGGTCAGTAGGCTATCTTTTTCAATAAAACGGCAAGTAAACCCTTGGCAAATGTCTTAGCAACACCAGGAACTCAACTGTAATCAGATCTCTGTGAAGATCTTGAAACCACAGAGGTAGCCATTACATAACTCTGATATCAAAAGTGAAGAGACCCAAGCATGCATTTGATAGCACTGTTCAGTTGCATTGTGACAAACTGAATGTAACTGACTGACCCAGTAACATCCTCCTAGGGCTGTAAAGTCCTAATAAATTCACAAATCGAGGGGAAGGACGAGTAAAAGAATTTGTTTTAGGTTTTTACAGAAGTGTAAGACAACAATAAAACTATAAATGCTTGTGCAAATTTTTGGCCAGCCTGTTAAAAAAACGGATTTAAAACAAATGAAACCAGAAGGCCAAAAAAAAAAAAGTGAATAAGGAAGTGACGACGGTGAGAAATATTACCGCAAGGATTAAGCAATGAGCGCAATTATCCAAAGAATAAAATGGAGTAGTGGAGGAGAGTGAAAACGTGACGGCGCACAGCAAAAGTGGCGGCGTTAAATGAACTTCTGATTGCAGTTAAAGTTATGCCGACGGAGCAGAACTGGATTCAGCCAGGCCATGAGCAGTGACTGCACTGAGCAGCCGTGGGGGGGGTTGGAGAGAGTGTTGAGTGTCAGGGCTGAGATCACCTGTTCCTTTTCCACCTGCTCTCATCCCTCAGACAACTAATGTCACCCCTCAGTATAGAACGTGTGCAACACCAATAATACTACTACTACTACTACTACTACTACTGCAAATAATAAACCCCGTGAGAAAAGCAGAGCAATGATTTGCAGTATTACAAACTTTCGGCTTTTCACGAGCCCTGAAATGGAAACACCAAAACATCGATTGAGGCGATGAATATTATGAAACGTGTGTAGATCACTGGGGTTTATAGAACTGAGGCACGGAGCTGAGTAATAAAGAGTAACGAGTAATCAACCCGAAAACGTTAAACAGACAAGGGGTTTCTGGTGTCAGAGAAATTTTGCACCCATAGTTAATAGCTAGGCTCCCTCATTAACAGTAATTATTACGAGTGGAATGATATTGCTTGGTTTGCAGTGAGCTGTTCCTAAAGATGCCCATGACGTGCTGTATGAGATATGGCACACAGGCATGCTGTTAATACCCCTGTTAAGTAAAGCTGCACAAATGCCTCTTGGAGCAACCTGATGGCTCATAACGAAAAGAAAAAGAAATCCTAGGACATCTTGATATGTCCAGTATGATTCCAGACTTCCTATGTTTAGCTGCAGGCCACTAAATATCATGAAATGAGAAAACAAGAAAAGTGTGATGTTCATTATGGAGAATGTGTTGGTGCAGATCAGAAGGGGATGTCTAAACAAAGCTGAGTCAGAAGCTTAGTGTCTGTAGGCCACGTTAATTTGACAACACAGAGTCCACAATTTTTTTTCCAAAACACTTCCTGAATGTCCACATTTCTCCATCAGTGTTGCTCAGACCTGCGCAGGAACCCTGGAAAAGCGAGCTCACTGTTTGTCAAGGCCTCCTTTACAAAGTGATGGCGACCCTCGTGTCATGCATGAGATGATACAAAATCCTAGCTCGTTCTAGGTCTCATGACAAGCCGCTTAAACGGCGGTGTTGAGATTAGTCCCGGGTTTAAACTCAGCATCATTGGGTTTCAGTGAAGTGAGTTACCTTGTAGAAGGCCCCGTTGGAGCCGCGCACCTCCACCGGCAGCCCGTCCATGGCGGCCGCTGCGTCCCCGCCGCTGTGCCTCTCCGCGGGTCCTCCTCCACTGTGCGGCTCCGCTAACAGCCCCAGCTTCGCCGGCCCTTCGCCCGTCTCCGGCCGCTTGCGGATTTCCAGCGTTTCGGTGTGGAGGGAGAGGGGCTGGGCAAGTTAGCAAAGAGATGTCTTGCGGTTAGCCTGCTAGCTCCCCTTAGACACCCCTTGTATTACAGTCTAGTTAACTCAGTGACGGTAACGTTAGCACTCGATAGCTAGCCGTCGATTGATCCAGAGACAGTTTGAGCTTACTTGTGTTGTCTGGACAGAGGAGCCGCGCCGGTCCGGCTAATGCAGCTAGCTGCTCGGGTCAGGATGCAGGCTGTCGGCTAATGTCTCAGGCGATGTTTAGCAAACAGCTAATGGTCGCTAATTATCTATCACGAACACCTCCTCCCTCGGTTGCCGGGCTACTAGCTAAGTAACACAGCAAGTAAGTCTTACTGCTTATGTTTACGGGCCAGTGTGAGTGTCAGTTATGGCGTAATTACGAATCGCCTCAAAGCGTCGTACAGCTAGCTTCAAATCCTCCTATCGCCCGGCAACTCCTCTCAACCCCGTTGCCCGACCTCCCCTCGCACGCGCGCCGTCCGAGTGAAAATTCGCGACTGTGAATGACCCCCAAATGCCCACCCCTACCATCGCAAGCCCCGCCCACACTTCTATTAGCCTTCAGCGATTGCACAGAACCCCCGTCATTCAATAAGAACAGTGCTGCTTATTGGCGGAGACGTTAGAGGCTGGTCAACACAAATCCAGTGCCTGAACTGCTGATTGGTTGTAGTTTCTCTGTGCTAAATTTAGCCGACTCGTTCCACGATCCATCCCGATTCACAAAACCATTTGTGTACACATTTGTCCATGGCGTATTTATATAAGAGCTAACTACACTGCTGTGGTTCTCAAAGTACTGTATCCAATCTATCTATCTATCTATCTATCTATCTATCTATCTATCTATCTATCTATCTATCTATCTATCTATCTATCTGTCTG
>CM075006.1:9106106-9133319 GCA_037576675.1 Pangasius sanitwongsei
GTATGTATGTATGTATCTATCTATCTATCTATCTATCTATCTATCTATCTATCTATCTATCTATCTATCTATCTATCATTTTCATCAACTACTCTCCAAGTTGTTAAATTTATTTATTTATTTATTTATTGCTAAAATATCATGACTGATATTTGACTGATCACTTGAGCTAACTATGCTTGATCCAAAAGCTCAATACATTACTAAGTAGAAATAATATCTGACTGCAGTTTTAATGCAGATAGAACAAGTGCTGTCAGTATGACACAAAATATTTTTTTCATATTTACATTTTTTTCATATTTACATTTTAGCATTTGAACTAGTTTGGGTTCTGTGGCCGAAAATGTCAGAAGCAATAAGCCAAAATAGCTCTTATAAACAAACAAACAAACAAACAAATAAACAAATAAAAGAAATACATTGATTCATTCATTAATCTTCAGTAACCACTTTATCCCGTTTAGGGTCATGGCTGGATCTGGAGCGTGTCCCAGATACACCAGGTGGGAATACACCCTGAATGGGACACCAGTTCATCACAGGACACGGTGCACACACACACACACACACACACACACACACACACACACACACACACACGTTCACTCACATCTAAGGACTATTTATCATAGCAATCCATCTACTGGCATGTTTTTGGACAGGAGGAGGAAACTGTAGAACTCACAGGAAACCCACACAGACACAAGGAGACTATTCCGTAGAGACAGTAACCCCAGTTCAGCATCAAACCGGGGACCCTGGAGCTATGAGACAGCCAACATAATACCGAAACCATGCCTCCAGGATAATACATATTTGCCAGTATTTGTCCTGTTGAATTATATTCATAAAATAATCTTGTGCTGTGATCATAAGAAGGTGCATGGGAATGCAAAGGTCCCTGCCTGTAAGAAAGCCTGTCCTAGTGTATCAGTGAGCTACTATCTGCGACCATGCAAGAAATTTGCACACAGTAATTTGCTCTTAAAAATGATTATGGTGTAAAATGTAGCTGACCTTTCTCGTCCATCATTAGTGAGATAATAGATACTGATTCTACCTACCCAATAAATATGTAGAATTGTATATGGAGTTTTTTTTTTATCCATCTGGGTCATGATGAATGTCCTGTAGTAATATGTCCTGGAATTTAACTAAGTTCATGAAGATGTTTTGCCACTCATTTGAGAAGAAGTTTCCTCACTGATTGCCAGTCCAATCGCAATGACTTACACTCAACAAGAGATACTTTCATTCTGGATGTCGAGTTTTACACTTTTTTCCCTGTTATTATCTCCATACTGGTCAGGTCACATGGCTGACCACATGGATTGCCAGGATATGGCAGTGGAAAGTTTCCATCATGTTCAAACTTTGTGTTCAGATTAATGCTAATATTTTTTGGTTATATTTCTGTGCCATCCTAGAAAACTCTTTGTTTTCAAGATGTTTTTTCATCTACAATCAGTTGTGCATTTATTAGCTGCTGGATAGGTGTACCCAATAAACTAGTAACTCAGTTTATAGAAAATCATAAGACCTAAAAGCTCATATATTGCAGTGCCTGTTAAACTGGCAACTTAATGTAAATGGGAAGAATCTCAGTGTTTCATTATGTGAATGGTTTTCCTTTTTTTATTTCTATGTTCATGTCACTGTAAAATCACTCTGTCTACTAATAACTAATAAGACATTTTTTTAACATTTATTGTATGCTACTATGGACAATACCATTTAATTAATGGTGAGTGGAACTTTCCAAGGTAGTATTACAACATTTATGAAAAAGGACCAAGCGAACAGCTGAAGACAGCAGATGTGGGAGGTCTGGTTGAGGTTATTTGGTCCAGTTGCTCTGACATGTTCTCTATCCATGAGTGACAGACATTTTAACATGCCCGTGAGCTGAATCAGCAAAACGCTTTATTGTCTAAGCATTCTGACTTATTTCTGATGTTAACCTTATTTAAAATGAGTTTTACTCTGTTTTGTTATGTTCAGTCATTGAAGAGCCGCAAAGGCAAAACAGGTGCTGATGAACTGACAAATGTCAGCTGTAATCAACAAACCAAAGCCTGCAAAGTGTTTATTCAGGGTTCTCTTTATTGCCAGAGCTGTCAGTTGTGTTTTGATCTTGGTTAAAACCAGCAGAGGGCAACAGAGCTTCTTCTATCAAACACCTGGATAATTTACAGCCTGCATGTGGTGTGTTGGCTGAGCTGTCCTTTCACGTCTATGTGAAATCAAGGGGCTTTTCATGAAGTGACATACTGTCTGCAACAGGTGAAGATGTAAAGCTGACCTTTAACTCTTTAAGTTGTACTACTAGCAGAAAAAAAAAAACACTGCTTTATCATGTAGGTTTCAGATTTCCATTTTGTGCATGTGTTTTTTTTTTTTTTTTTGTACAGATGGGCTCTAAAAGTAAAAGAAAAAATCTCATCTGAAGGACAGAATTATGTTTTACGCAAAAGAAAAACCCAAAACAAAACAAGACAAAACATAATGGACGCAAAACAAATGACTACATCAAATTGTTAATGCAGTGATTAACTTGATTTCTTTCAGCCCCTGTTTTCTATATAAAGTCTTTCTATGGAAATTTTGTTTCTAGTAGTACAGAAAACAATTCCAAAAAATAAAGTACACCAGTAAAACAATGCAAATATGCTATACTGTCTATACCTTTAGACAAACAGGTTGAAAATTTGCCACAGAGATTATTTTGTACTTTTATTGTAATTTGTAATCCATTATTCCGTTATCCATTCTTCCCCCCTTGAGTCATCTTTTTGAGATGACAGAGAACAGTGGAATGGAAATGAACAGCCTCTGCATAAAGAAAAGGCAAGTCTTGTCTTTGTATTTCACACTTGGATAAGCGCTGAAGTTTCAAGTCCAGCCTTGGAGACTCAGATATATGAAAGGTTTATCTTTTTCCTGCGCCAGCATGCCTGGAAAACCCATAAACTGTTTTTAAGCCCCTTTATGGTTTTAGTCAAGCATATTACCAGAGGGAAAATATAATTGTGCAGAGCACTTTAGTTTTGTTGCTGGACCCACTGACTGAAGAATCTCTGACTGAAGAAAGAGAACAAACTCTGTAAAATGTCTGCTGTGGAAACAAACGCTGTGGAAAACTAATCATGAAAAGGTCAAAAGCCCAGGTGTGAGGACAGCTTGTGCTTGACCATTCTCCTTAACATGCAACAAACATAATTCTAATTACAGATCATTAACAGACAGAGGGCAATGATAAAAAGAATAGCTACATGTGTTTTTTTTTTTTTTTTTAATTATTTTTAAGTAGATGAAATAGTGCAGTAGAGAATCAGCTCCCGGGATCTGTTCTTAAATGAGAGTAAGAGAAATGTGAATCTGTTTTGTAATACAGAAGCTGAGACTAATGTCAGTGAATGAGAGCATGACGATAACCTGGCCCTTAAACTTGATGATAAATAATATGTACGCACTGTTAATATGCACTAAATGTTAAACACAAGCACAACACAAGTGTAACCAGATTTTAAGAAGAATCGTGAAAATAAAAAAAATAAAAAAAGCACTAATTTTATTTCACTTTAATAAATGTAGTTTAAATATCATAAATGTATAGAAATACTAAAAAAAAAAAAAATCACTATGGTAAATAAAGTACATGCACATTTTCCTTCTATCACTGTACTGTCTGTGCACTCTGAAATATCTCTGAAAAATGAATAATATTTGTAGAATGCTGCCTGATTAAGAGTATAAATCTTACTGAATAAGAATACTGACGCATAAGACATTTGAACAATTCAAACATGCTAACGTGAAGCTTTTTATTTGGTTTCAGAGCCTGCATGCTTGGGTGAAGGTGTTGCCATCACAGGAATTCATATCGCAGCATGACACAGCATTCGTTTGTGTCTCATACCAGCAAACCCAGTGACACAACAGCTGCAATCAGAGATCTGACAGGTCATCAATCAAAAATACCTGATAAGCCTTTTAAGCATCTTTTTTCATAAAAAAAAAAAAAACCTGCAGGCTTTTTTTTTTCCACATATTGAAACCAGTCTGCCCCTGGCAACTACACATCTGGGTCAAAAGTCATGAACCCTCAGACCTGTGTGGGAATGGCAGGCAGGGGAGAGATCTCCGGAGCTCAAGACGAGCATTCTGACAAAGGAAAATATAGAAGAGAGGATCTAACAGTGTATTTAGACTGGTTAGTCCGTAGCAGATCCTGTAGTACAGGTAGATAGAGCGTTCCAGCGTGCACTGGTCTTCAGTTAGAAGCAGTGCTACGAATCTATAACCGCCCACCATGTGATAGGGGCCGAAGACCACGATGAAGATGATGGTGATGACCGTTAGGGTGCCCACTATTTTGTTGCGCTCGTGATCAGAGATGGAAGGGGAGTTGCGGAGTGTTACCCCGATTCTGGCAGAAGTGCAGCTGTCAGAGAGAGGGGTAGAGGCGGAGAATTTTTAAATTGACAAGATATATTTATAACTGAAAAAAGCGTAAGTTCTTTTTAAGATGCAGACATGCTTTTAGAACCTGTGATCCTGTCATGCTGTTATAGGAAAAATAATCAACAATAGGGTGGCGTGATATGGCCTGATGTGAAGCAGAGTTACTGTTACTAGCACAAAATTGATTATTTTCCAATAATAGCATGTCCTAAAGTGTTTTGTTCCTCTTATACCACAGAAATTTGCCAACAATAACATTTAAAAAAAAATTATTACAACACATAATACTTTTTTAATACTTTTAACATGTTTTAGTTACATTTAATGTTGTGTGAGACAACACATATGCACACACACACACACACACGCACACACACATGCACACACTCATGAATTCACTCACTTACCCAAGTATAGAGCATGGCATCAGGAAACCCAGTACCACCGTGGCTATTTTAAAGTAAGCGTATCTTGGGGTGACGGGATACTGCTCCAGACACAAGCCCTTCTGGGGCTCAAATACAGATGGGTAGAGACCAATTAGACAGAACAGGAATACAAGCGTCCAGACGACCACTCCGGAGAACGCAGACAGCCGTACCTTCCTCACACCACGGCTGCTTAATGGGTATACAATGGCCAGACAGCGGTCCAGTGCTATGAGACACAGAAAGACAATGCTTGCATAGACGTTCACGTAGAAGACATAGCCCACCAACTGACAGGCGATGGAACCGTAGGGCCACCGATGAGCTCTCTGGAGGTAGAGGATCCACAGAGGCAAGGTGAGCAACTGAAGAAGATCTGACAGCAGGAGGTTGAGGATATAAACCAGCTGAGTGCCACCTCCGCTTGAGCGGCCCAGCTGGTAAAGTCCCCACAGTGAAAGCAGATTTGCTGGCAGACCCAGAGAGAAGGCCAGACTGTAGATGTAGGTGAGTCCAACCCGATCTGTCTCCAGTGGAATGTGGCAGCTTCCATTTGTCAGGTCTGTGCAGAGAATCAGGAAAAATTATGGCCATACATGTGAACAGTTTGCATCTGGTTTGGCTCAACATCAAAGTTGGGGACTATATAATTTTGTAGCAAAACATTTCATTACACATCAGTGCAATATTATAGAAATTACTCACTCGTAAACATGATTTCTATGACTTTTCCATGTGAAAGACATTTGAAGGTTTGAACATTTAGCTGTTCACACTGCCGAGCCCTAACTGCTCCAGCTGTCGTTGCAGTGCTTGTGTTGTCCCTTGGAAAACAATGACAGGGAGTTGTATGCAAAAAAACTCTGTACATTCAATAATCAACACACATTCATCATTTCTTATGAAATTCAAATACTTTTCCTTACCTCGCATCTGCCTGTGACAGGAGACTCTGCTCAGTGTGCAAGGACCTGCGAGAGTCAGAGTGCATAATTCATCCCTCCATGAGGGGCTTGTCTGATTTTTTTTTTGATCATTTCCCCCAGCAGGAAGCCACTTCTACTGCCTTTGAGCAGCCACATCCTGAGGCCTTTCTCCTCCAGAACAAAAACACCGGCGAGGGATACGAGCAGGGCCAAACTGTTCAAACTGACGGAAGGGCTGCTGAGAGACAAGCGAAACACCCTCATTCTACGTTCATTTCCCCTGTGACACCCAGTCCCCATTCGGACTAGCATTCTTATGTGAAAGTTCATGAAGTTTTGGAGAACATTTGTACAGTATAGTATATCAAACAATTTAAGATGTGACAGGCTTGGTAATTTGTACACCGCTGGTTAGAAATAAAAAAAAATAAAGTATCTGATGTTATATGTACGTAAAAATCACAAGTCACTTTTATTTATACAGCACATTTAAAAGACAATGAGTGTCGGCCAAAGTGCTGTATGTCATCTCGGCTAAATCTAAGCAATGATAAAAACGACAAATAAAATGGGATTTTAAAAGGTCAAAGACAATGTAGGGTGCATTTCCAGACATGGCGCTCACAGCAAGTAACAATTAAAGTAAGATTGGAGATTGTGTGTGGTTTATTGCTGTGGCAACATTCCCAGCTAGCTAGTTTACAGAGCTACTGTATACCAATTAGCTCAGCATGCAGTGCAGAAGCAGCACGGTTACTTCTTCTAGTCAGAAATGAGCCTTTTTTTGTCCCTTTTCTACTGTCATAGCACAATGCCAGGCAGCTTTATGAACTAGAGGCTTAGGCATAGTCTTAGGAATTAGAGGCGTACTTTCTACAACAATAGATGTTGTGAGCTTTCCTGGATTTTTGTATTAATTACTCATAAAATGTAGTCTGATCTTTATCCAAGCCATAATCATAGACAAACACATTCACACAAACAATTGCACTTTTCATGTTTTTATTGTTCACTGTTGCATTAGTCGTCCAATAAGCTTCCGGTCCACATTCTCCTTTAACACTGAATTCATTTTGCATTTCATTAATAGTTTCCTCAACTATTATAAGCTGTCCAGGCCCTAGGAAAAAAAACAAAAACAACAAAAATGTAGAGCTAGTAATATGCATCTGATCATTAGACAAGAGCTTAATAACTGAATAACTGATGTTGGAAAGTTCATATATTAGTACACTTCAGTCTACAGTATACAGTCTACACTACAATATTCAATGGTGGCTAACGCTAGGATTCGTAATTTCTAAGCCTGCACTGATGATGCTAATGTGTGTTGTCATTAATGTAATTAGGACAATGTTTTAGCCCACAGTATTGTACAGAATAACCAAAACAGGTCCAATAAAGAATTTATCAGAAAGGTGAACACCATGCCACCTTAAAAAAGCTGTCATGAGCAGCCAACGCATATAAAGACTATGTTACCAGATATGAAAGGTTAAAAAAGCTGAACGCTGCATGTGAGAAGCTCTGATCCTGGTGGAAAATTCCTCTCGAGCAGTTCATCATAAATGTGTAGGATAACGAATTGCTTCTGGAGGAGGTTGACCATATGTCAAAGGAATTTCTCAGTCCTCGGCAGGAAGTCCACTTTGTCACTGAACAATGAGTTGTACATGGGAACATGGAATGGTGCTGATGGAACAATGACCATGAAGCGCTAGGCCTTCACCACTGAGAAATCTCAGCTTCGGTTTTCACTAATGATTTAAAATGTCTTTAAATTTATCAAAAAAACTCTCACTGACATGGACGTTTTAAAAGCAATATTTAAGGAACCTGAATATTTAGATGACATACTCGCTGTACACTGTTTCTGTGTCACCAGTCTGAGTGTGACACCCCACTGTGCTGAGTCTCTGTGTAACATGACATTCACCATATACGGTCATGAATGCACGTGTAATGAATAAAGTGCAAAGCAGGAGATCCTGATGAAACTGTGTGAACCGAATTTGACTTAGCAATTCAATTCTCAAAACTAGAGCGTGAAATCGAATACAAAGAAGCCTTTTCCCCAACTTCCCAGGATTAGGTCAGTACCACCGATACTTTTACTTTGCTCACAATTTTGGAATGCCAAACACATGCCATCTGCAGTTTCCTAGAAATGGTATTTACACAAATCAAAGATGGGCAGTGAATTCTTTACAACATCTTTTTAGTTTTAATCCAGCCATATTAAAAAAAAAAGAAAAAGAAAAAAAGAAAAAAAGGAAAAACGTACACGGGGTGTCTATCTTGCTTATGTCACCCCCCCCCCCCTTTATGTTACATGATGTTTTAATTAATTACTACATTTTTAATTGTATTTTTTCAAAGTAAAATGTATCTTTTGTGAAGTGATGTATTTTTGAGTGAAACAAGTTTAACATTTTTATACAGTCATAGCTGGGGGTTGGTGCTGGGTAAAACATGACATGCTACTATTGATTAATAGGATTTTTTTTTTTTTCACTGTAATGTAATCTTATATCAGAAGATGTGAAGGTATCAGCTTTGGGTTCTCAGTAGCTCATTTATGAGCTACTGAGCTACATGAGCTTCCTAGAGGATGCTCTCTTTAAAGGATGCTCTCATTAAAGCATCCTAGAGGATGCTTTAATGCATGCTGGGAAGTGCATCTGGTCAGGGATTTTAATACCAGAAAGTGGAAGGAGACTATTGAGGAATTAAGTGAAGTGTCTATCCCCACTGCTGATCCAGTAAATACTGAACATTATTGGTTACTAAAAAATATTTTTTAAAATTCTTTAATTCAAAATGCATTAATCTAATGATTAAGCAGACCTGGACAAATGTGCTGTAACTAATTCTTCATATTGACCTCTGCTTTATTTGTACCTTTTTATACACATACTCTTTATATATCATCTTTATATACTTTGTCTCTAAATCTATGGCTATCTTATACAATGACAGTTAGCTATCTTTTATATCAAAACAAAGTCAAGTTTCTATAATTTCGTATGATACTTTCTGTAAGATGATGTTCATATGAATGTCTGCGACTATCATTAAGTCTGTATTTACCACAGCAACTGCCAGAAGAAAAATAACCACATGTCTAGACAAATCTAGACAGCTAGACAAAAGCCCCTCAAAAAGAAGGTTGGTTTTGTTTTGTAGTCATATGCATGAAGACATGAAGACTATTTATGTGTGATGAAAGGAATATTCTTCATAAAATGTCTTATTCTAGGCGCAGTTTCACCTTTTATCTTAATTTCAAAGCAAAAAAAGGTTACACTGTTTGTTTTCTGACTTGTACATAAATGATGCATACTGATTAGATTTGATTACATTAAAAGCAAGTTTTATTCCAAGTCAGATCATAATGAGTACAAATGACACTAGAAGTGAATTTACTTTTTATTCAATCAAGAAATTAATGATTTATTGCATAATCTAAAACTTGTTAAGGCTGTAAAGAAGATTATCTGGCAAACATAATGTCTATTGATTTTAGTTAAATGATCTATTTTGAAAGGGCTGCAATTTTAATTATCACAGTTAGTTTACATCCTAAAGTGCTTACGCTAAAAAAACCAACAAACAAAAAAAAAACCCCACACCTTTGCACCTTTTGTAGAATGCATGTCTAGAGATGTTCACTCAGTTCACTCAACCTTTTGCTTCTTGTCTGGCGTACAACAAAGAAATTTAACAAGATATATTGAGGCCCAGAGTACAGCTAAAATGATGACTAACAGAAAACCTACTACATCTAGATTGTGGTAGGAGTACCATGGAAGACTGCTTCCTTCTGAGTACAGGTGTTGAGCTCCTTTGTGCCTGATGACATACTCAATCCAGAAAGTGGCACTGTCTATAGGAGGAAGGGGCTGATCACGGTGAAGCTCAGAGAGTTTTTGCATGTTGCTTCTGTAAGATGGATTCTTAATGACGTCCTCGAGGGCTTCAAGGAATTCTTCAGAAGTCAATGTGCTGACCTCAAGCACACGAGCTGCACCTCGGGTTTCCAGTCGAATTGCATTGTCAAACTGATCAAAGAGAAGTGGCAGAAGCAACACAGGAATCCCGTGGTAGATAGCTTCGTAGATGCCATTGGTGCCACCATGAGACACAAATGCACACGTCTTTGGGTGCCCCAGGAGATTATTTTGAGGAAGCCATTCAAGAAGCAAAGTGTTGTTACCCAGAGATGAAGGTCGTTCACCCACATACCTCCATATGACTTTTTGAGGTAGCTTAGCAAAGGCAGCTGCAATGGCTTCCGTGATTTGTTTGGGAAGGGCAGTGACCATGACTCCCAAGGACATGACCACTACGCCATGCTCCCCAGAACTCTGCATAAACTCCTCCAGCTCTGTAAGAATGGGTTCAGCCGGGCGACACTGGAAGCCACCTATGTAAACTACATTAGGCATGCTAGGGCGTGGGTACTCAAAAATAAAGTCAACACGCATCAACCAAATATCTGCTGAGCGCTGCATGGTGAGAAGATCTGATCCTGGTGGAAAGTGCCTCTTGAGCAATGCGTCATAAATGGGGAGGATAACAAATTGCTCCTGGAGGAGGCTGACCATATATCGAACGAAGTTCTCAGTCCTCTGCAGGAAGCCCATTCTGTCACTGAACAATGAGTTGTACATGGGAACATAAGATGGTGTCGATGGAGCAATGGCCATATGTGCATCTCCTGCATTGAGCCAGCGTACATTATACACCATGGGTAAATGGAGATAGTGGGCCAGGAGAACTCCAGCAGGGAAAGCAGGGTCAGTGAGCATTAGGTCAAACTTAGCATCGCGCAGTTTTCCCATCAGTGCTGAATCATCCAACATGGTAGAGACAATACTAAGGGCTCCGCTGTGGAATATCCTCAGTATGGCCGTCACATCCTTCTGCTGTTCAAAAAAGCGCAGGATTGGTGTCATCCTACGTAAAGCTAGTGACCGCTCTAACAAGGTCTCAAATAATCCTGGGCTAACATCTTCTGTATTAGTGAGGTTAACACTAATGAATGTGTAGAGAGAAGAACTGTCCTGAATGTACCAGCTTCTGGAAGATCGTACCACTGTCAGACTGTGGCCACGGGCGTGCAACTCCTTGAGTATGACCTGCATATTCACCCAGTGGCTGCCATCTTCTGGAAACACTAAGATTCTACCAGCATTGCAACAGCCAGTCACAAAAAGTAGGCAGGAGAAGAAGAGTAGCTGATTTGCATTCACTCCCATGTTCCAGAAAGCTGAGAAAAGCAGAGGGAACAAAAAGCAAATGTAACACCAAGTAAAGACTGAGCTTAGACATATGAAACTAGCTCTATTACATAGCTGCACACAGGAACCTGTTATGAAGTAACAAGTTCATTGTGTTCATTTAGAGATAGATATGCCTCCTAAGTATGTAATCTCATCTAATTTTTTTTCCTGTCAGAAAACACTAGCATTAATGGTAAGTGAATCTATATCTATAAGAACCATGCAGTTATTGCATGAGAGCGCATAAAGACACTTGCACAAGTTCACTGTCTAAGATTATTTGGAGTATCCAAGATATACATTACACTATCTATACACTATTAGATCGACTGTCTGTTGCACCACTGGTGTCATATTCTTGGTACGGTACACTCTGATCTGAGAAAACATGCTGATATCTTGATGAAGAGAAACAGGGTGAATCTCCTTTACCAGTTCAATGTCCTTAAGCCTATATCAAGTTTCATCTTGTCGTCAACAGAAACTTTTTTTTTTCCATAAGAGCACGTTTTCACAAACTGTTTTCCATTTCCATTTCATTTTGGCATATTTATCAGGTGCTCCTAGTTAAAAATGTCTAGGAGACATTAAAAACACACAGGTCTCAGGACAATATTACTAGACTGAATTACTAACCTAGATATAAATCACATTAGCCATTTCCATAATATATCCATACCATCAGCATTCACCTCCAGTTGACTATAACAGCTATTAGATTTAACATAAAAGCACAAAACAGTGTGCCTTAATAAATGCATTAAATTTTGGAAACAACATATTACTTAGTAAGACATGCGATAACAGACATTGAGAATGAGGTGGTTGTACTATACCTGTTTTGTATCACTGATAAATCTTGACTCTTCAGTTGTTTGTAGCAAACCCAATCAAACAAGCTTTGAAATGTCCAGATCTAGCCATAAACCTCCACACGCATGCAGTAGCTGATGAGTTGAAGCCATACTCACTGCAGGCAGACTGTTTCCAAGTCACCAGTCTGTGGTCTCTGTGTAACGTGAGATCCAAATTGACCTGGATTATGTGGTGACGTATAAACATGTCGTAATCAAGCAGAATTCAAATGATCCTGTGGAATCTTCTTCCTTGCTTTTTTCTCCTCCATGTTATTCAAGTCATGGATTTATGCTCTTGTGATTCTCTACTTGAAATTGGGGCACGAAATGAAAGTGCCAGTGGAAGACAAAGAAGTCTGTTTCCCCATCGCAATAGCCCAGGACCAAGGAGAAATTTACTCTGCTCGCATATTTGTGGGTGCCAAAAACATTTCGAGCATGTCTCTTATTTCTCTCATGTCTCTTACGGATTAGAGCTAGGCAATGAACTATTTTACCTTCAAGTCAAAAAAAAAAAAAAAAAACACTGAGTGAAATAACTGTTGTTAAGCTATATATGTTTTTTATGTCTTGACCTAGTTTCTTGAAATAAGCTGATTGTGGAATTTTGCATGAAAATCCATCAGCATAGACAATTTTAGGCATTTAGGCATGTGGAAATCTAATGACAAAATCTGGAAGTAATACACCAAAGAGTTTTGAGTATGTCTGAATATTTCACCATTTTCACTGATTGGCAGCATGGCCCATTATGGTGTAGTATAATGAAGCGTTGCTACAAGATGATAATGTAATAGCTAAAGGAATAGAATAAAATGCTATTTTGGAGCAGCATGGTGGACCAAAATAAGCTCAAAGGTCTGAGATTTGCAACTGAACTCCACTTACTCTCTCTGTGGATTTGGCATATTGCTTTATTTCTTTTTCTTTGGGCTTCCCGAGTACATGCTGGTATGTATGCATGAGTGAGGGTGTGATGCCCTATGATTGACAGGTGTATTCTGCCCTTCGCCCAATATTTCGGACTTCATATCCAGATGGTCAAGCTTTGGCTGTGGAGGGAAGGAGTGGTCTAGGATTATGAATAGGTAAGCAATAAACTACATCTATTTTGTTATAGTCTACTTACAGTATGTACCAGTTTGTTTTCTTCCAGTAAGCTGGCAGAGATGAGAGAGACAAAGAAAACATGGGTCTCGAGCTTACAGCAGCATCTTATATTAGGAGCCAAGTGTCTGACCGGCTTGTTGGCCAAGATAATGATGTGCACCACCCAGTAGGCCAGTCTCTGTTTAGACTCTGTGGCACCACACTGCCCTCCAGCCAGTAAGAATCAGAATCAGCTTTATTGCCAAGTACCATCGGTTTACATGTAAAAGGAATTTGTCTTGGTGTACTGGTGCTTAGTAATAACAGTAAAATACAAGAAAAAAAAATTTATCAGGTGAACATTGTAAGGTAAGATAAGAAAGTAAAAGAGAAAAGAGAAAGTTATGAAATGAGAAGCATAAATATAAAGAAACTATAAAGAGATGAGTGAGGCATCTCTCTCTGATGGAGCGTTCCAATTGTGCCGCTTTCACTGAGATGAGGATACATCTATGTCTCTGGTATTGGTGTTTTGTCCCAGGCTGATAATGCACTTCCGTAAATCCAGGGACTACTGTGACATGGTGGCTAGCATTCTCAAAGAATATAGCTTCACGCTGATGAATTGTCTGGCCTGCTTTGGTACTAAGGAGCTTTTTTCTGAGTCCACCATGAGATGATATGTGCAAGAGGTATGCTGATACCAGATGGCCTGCTCCTTGGTGGGGGCACATGGGAGCCAATTAACCAATTATGGCGTATCATTATGTCTCTGGCAATCAAAGACGACATGGCTGTCTGCATGCATTTTGGGAACACCTGCAGTGCCACAGAGAGGCCAGAGGGTACTTTCAATTGCAATGCCTGTCCTTTGAAGACAAACCTTAAAGCATGGCTTTACACAACATGAATATATGCATCACATAGGTCCACAGGACTTGAACCAGTCTTGTGGGTGCACAGAATGAAGAACATCTGACAGATTTAAGGAATTGGAGGACTTGTTGTAACCAATTCAACCCTCTCAAATCTGTTAGAAACCACTGGCCTTCTTCTGAACTAGGACATACAATGAATGGAACCCTTTGTTCTGAACTGCAGCGTCTAATGTTTCTGTTGTGCTGCTATCCAAAAGGGAACAAACTTCTTGAGTGTCTGACTTGTTTGCAACCCTGTGAAATTGTCATGAGGAACAACCAGTCTGATGTAGTAAATGCCAATGAGAAATGTTTTTGGCTGTATAGCATCCGTTAGAGCATGACTCTGTCCATTTAGGGCTTGCACAGCACTTGGATCAAATTCAACTCTGAATTAGCGTCTAAATCAATGCCAGCATTGCTGCGCAGTCACCTCAGGGAATGTCTGAACTGGTGATTGCTTCTGTAAGATGGTTAATGCTGAGGCTGCAGACACATAGATGGTGTTCATCGTCAGCTTCCAGGAAACTTAGACATTGGCTTCACAAGTTTAATTCCTGTAGCACAGCTCAATAGTCATTCGGAGACCAGGCTGTATATTATGAAAACCAACTAACTTTGTGGCTAACCATGAGGAGCATGAAGAATGAACCACTTGAATATGCTATCAGTGGCCCACTAGTTTTTGGACAGCAGAAGAATAATGGGAGGATACCTTAAGCAAAGTGTGTTGTTAGCAATCCGGCTAACATAGTAGGCTAGTTATGGGCAGTGTCTCCAAACACTAGCAGTGCTTAGCCACAGGCACAATTATGCTTCTGTTACACCATCAGGTATGTTTATACATAAAACTGCCTACAGTGTTAGCATAAAAAAGTAACAGTGAAATGATACAAATGCAATAGAAAATACATCATAGAATTTGTGAGTGCATTTGTGAGTGCAGACATGGAGAGTGTTTGTGGAAATGTCAAAGGGAACTGTGGGAACGCTGAGTTCTGGGTGGTTCTGCTTTGCACCATTAGCCAGCCAGCCACCCCACCAAAGACTCTTGGGTAGGAGTTATTGAATAGTACAGGGGAGACGGGGAGGTGGTGGGTGCAGAAACTTTGTCACTAGTAGAAAAAAAGAGAGATGGGAGTTCATAGAAAGTTAAGTAGGTAGAAGGTGGAGCTTCACACATGGTCTTCAGCTATATCCTAATTCCAAAGAGCACCAATGGTGTGTGTGTGTGTGTGTGTGTTTCTTCTTTATTGCTATTTTTATTGCTATGGTGAGAAGTATTGACGAGAAGGAGAGGAGCCAAAAGAAAAACAAAAGGAGGTTTAATAGCGATTATAAAGCCAGTGTATGAGTCAGTCCTTGGGCCTTATCACCGAGCTCCAGCTTCCTCTCCGTCTCTCTGTATCGCTCCTTTCTACTCATATCAAGCAGGTACAACAATTTCCTGCCCTGTGGAATACAGGCCATTGATAGAACTGGATATCCCTAAGGATTATCCTATTGTGGCTCCTAATAGTTTGAATTATTCCAAAGACCTGTGGAACTGCCATGCCCAAGTCATACATTTAAAGAGTAAGGAACATTTTTCATATGAATAAAAATTATTTATAATATCATAATGGCAAGGTAACATTTTACCATGTTGCATGAAGATACTTTTTGCCATTTTGCTCACCAAATAATCATTATCAGTCTACTATTTACATATATGTACCAAACTATTATAAATAAAAAAGAAAAAATTAAGGAATCACATATATAATAAATGAGAGTACAAATGGTAGATTTTTGTAAATGTCAAATAAATAGGCACTATCAAAATGCTTATAAGGAACAAACACACGTTTTTTTTTTTTAAATTACTGTTTATTAAGTTGCATGTCCTTTTAATTAAGTTAGATTTTCTTTTAAGCACAGGTTTTAACTTTTCTGTCTGTATAATTATTACCCTATTTCACTAACAAGAAAAAAAATCTTTATAAGCTGATACACAAATAAGATTGATGAAAAAATTCAAAGCATGGGCTAACACGTGGAAACCGCCCTGACTTGCTCCAAGCAATTTTCTAAACGAACACACACACACACACACACACACCTCAGTTTTTCCCCTGCAGGTAACATTATGATAAGTTAATCTGACTCACAGCTTCGGGGATATGGATACGGATATTTGAAAATGGATATTTGATGTTTACTTAAAAAACTCTCCCTAATATATGTATTGTACATTGCCTATAACTTATGGGGACAGAGAATTTGACTGGCTTTTCATTTATGGTTTGCTTAAAATAAAATATCCAAATGCTCTCAAATTAAATGAGCAGTTTTGAATTGTTAGATAGATAGATAGATAGATAGATAGATAGATAGATAGATCACTTCATTCATCGCAGAGGGAAATTCACCAAAAACAGTAATTACAGCCTCACACTCACCTCCCCCCCCCCTTTCCCCCAACCAATTCCACCTCCTTTTGGAAATCTATGATAAATTCTGCTGTAATGCATCTTTTCCTATGTGCAATCAGTAGTGATTTTAACACTAGGTGCACACACTATTACAAAAAAAAAAACAAACAAAAAAAAAAACATTGTGCATTTAGTTTTAACATTTAATGCTCAGGCTTCACCCCACACTTCACCCCATATGGTTGGTGGTGACAGAGTGGGTGATCATGGTAGTCTGGGGTGGCAAAACAGACATGCAAGTAGCCGTGGCCACAGGAGGAGATGCAATGAGCGCTGTCTGGGCATTGATGATAGTGCAGGGAGCACGGCGCCTCTTTATCTCTCGGGCTATCTGGCACCAAGAGCACACATTGCAGAAGGTGGAGTACAGGCAATCAGTGGCCAGATCACCCTACAGAGAGGAACACAAGCAGATTGTTCATTGTTAATGTCTTGGATTATAATGTCATTTTGTATTTCTGTTTCTGTATGTTCTTTCTAGGAGCATACATAGCTATGTTACTGAATGAAACTATTCATAGATATGATTTAGGTATCCTAGTGGACTTGAAAACATTTGTAGGAAATGAAAGTATTCCCACTGAAACAGTATCAAATCCTAAATATAGGTCTTGGTGCAAGTCTCTGTAGTTTCACATTTCTATTCTGATTGTGCTCTTAACTAAAAAATTCCAAATCTTGTAGTAATGTTGCATTCAAATGTAAAAAACCAAACCAAACCAGACTAAAAACAAAACAAAACAAAACACATAACTCCCACCTGCAACTGGGAAAATGTGTTTATGTTGGGAATTACAAGCTTTATATCTTTAGTTTATAATGAATTCTAAATCATATGATACATTGCACCACCTACTCTAGTTCTATTATAGCTTATGAAGAGAAAATATTAACATTATAATGTTTAATTTTGTTTTGTTTTTGTTACCTTCCAGAAAGAACAGTCTGGACACACAGGTTGGACTATTATGAAGCTCGGATGCTACAGTGCTGCTGCGAGTCAAAATGGGATCCTTTAAGTGGCATTTCTTTATAATGCCTGCATGATAAGCTACTTGCCATGTACACTCACCCGAGGCACCAACAATCTCTGCTACTTTCTTCCAAGCTTTATTTTTTAAATAATATCTCTATACACATTTCAGGATTTCGTCTTCCATTTTTAAGTGTCAGATAGTAATTAGGAACTAACTGCAGCTAGTAAGTTGTGAGTAGGTAACTGAAGAAATGTCAGGCTACTTTATACTTTACCATTTCATACCTAACTGGCATAGAATTGAAAAACTCTCTATTCACATGTTGCTTGTAGTGCTGCCATTCTGTCGCTGAAATCATGGCTCTGTTTGTGCACGTGTATACAAAATGAATGGTCTTCTGTTGCTCTGTTGCTTGCTAGTGCGAAGGTAAGGTTTAGTCTTTAGGGTTTGACTTTAGCCCAGACACACATACAAACCTGTATGCCATATCGGTTGCGCACTGAGGCTCTCAAAGCCAGAGATATTAGAGGAATGTGCAAGCTGCAACTGAGGTAGTCCAACATGGGCAGACAAAAGCATTCGCCAAAGTCATGTGCCGTGCTGCAGGCAAACACAGGGAAACACCATGTTGCAAAGCAGCCTGGAAACAAGAGCAAATTACAGAGAGAATGAACTATTGCAGGAACTCAGTATGCCTAGTCCAGTTACATTATAAAGCACAACATTTCCTACAGTTATGAAAGAAAATCATAATTATAATAGAATGGTTGATTTCAACTTGTTTTCCAAATTCCAAAACACAGCTGATTTGAATGGTTTGATAGAAAGCAGACATTTGAATGAAATGTGATAGAACAGGGAAAACTCCAGGACTACGCTCTTGTTTCCTCAACACATCTGTATGTAGTTGAGTTTTTCACTTTCTAAAGGGGTTCATCTTGGAACCATGTCTGATCGACAACCCATTGTTGTAGGGTTCTACAAAGAACATTTTTAGGGTTTCCCCCACATAGACAAACCAAAGAACCCTGCTATGTTAAAAATGTTTCCCCTAATTTGGTCTTGCTAATTCCCACCCACTAGTTAACATTCCCCTATCAATTGAAATCTACCAGCTGGAGAGAGTGAAGGCTTGTACATGCTTCCTCTTACTCACCTGTAGACAAGTTCCACACCTTTTTGAACTGCTGCTCATGCAGCATCACAGGGAAGTGTAACATGTTCAGAGGAAAGCACTATCTGTCCTATTTTGCATGCATGAGCATACAGGCACCCGTGGTTGGCTAGTGTCACTGTGAGTGACAGCAGAGAGTATGCTATCTTTCTCAGCCTTCTTGGCTCTCCGTCTCTGGCATGAATGACTGTGTGAATAATAGTACATAGCGTTCCATTCGAAGTGTATTCCAATCCTTGCGTTCAGTGTTCCCAGGATAGATGTGACCATGACTAGGATAAAGCGCTTACTGAAGATGAATAAATGAATGTAGAGTGAGATTAGAATTTATATGACCTATAAACACAATATATGCATACTTAGAAAAATAGGTCAGCTTCTTCAAAACGTGACTTGTCCCTTATAGGTCCCATGTAGCACCCTTTCAGAAAAGATTCCTGTAAAATGCTTTTAGGAAGCATATTTAATCCTTTTTAAGAGTGTATATAAGGTGAATACGTAAGTGCCGAACTCACAGACATTGCACTCATCAAAGCAGTCACAGATGCCTGTGCTCCACTGGTTGGAGTTAAGAGGAAGAAGTGGTGTGGACAGAGGCTGCTGAAGTATCACACTCGGTGCAAAAACGGCCATTGTACTGTTTCAAAGCTGAAAATTCAGAATGCAAAATGGAAGATATAAGCATGTGTCTGTTTGCATTTTGCCTTTTTCCAATATCCTTTGTGTAACTGCGTAGTTGCGCAAATGATGTAGTTACACAAATGATGTAGTTACACAATGTAGTTACACAAATTGTTACTCTTAACCACACACACAAAGTATAAATGATCTTTACAGAGACAAAAGACCTTACCCCATAATCCACAAATGAAACATTTACATATCAGTTAAAAGGGATACTGAACTGCACAGAATATTGATAGAAAAAACAGAAATGTTATCCCCTTACCTGCAACCTCCTAGCTGTTACTGCAGCTAAATGTGTCTGTACAATAGCCTCATAATAAGAAAGTAAATTGTCTTCATGAGTATTTGAATATGAACAAGGAAGTTCAATGGTTTGCATATTAGATATTCTGAAATGTCATTGGCTCTGACTGTATAGCAGACTTACAGACAAGAAACTGTCCTTTTTATTTTAAAGTTTATTGACAATTACTGCAAAAGCACACATTTACATCATTGGAAGCACAATTTCATTTGAATCTTTATACACAGAATTCTGTTATTATTTCATGAAGCAGACATAAAGTATGAGTATACATGTGACAACAGTACAGTACAATAGGAAGTACAAGTAGGTCAGAAATCATCATTACATTTAAAAATCATTGTGGGGAAAAAAAAACCTTGTGAAATGTAACATATTTAAATTAGTCTTAGGCTGAATTTTGTAATAGCCTTTTTAAAGGTCGCTGTAGTAAATGCATTATTATGTTACATTTCTATACATGGATACAGAAGTTATCTGATCAGTCTTCATACGTGAGCAGCATTCTTCACCACTCGCTGAGCTGATGCCCAAACAGCGATTAGACAGCATGCCACTCCCCTATCTGACTGAAAACAGCTTTTGGATCAGTGTGTATGGGAGGGAGCGGTGATCATGACTCCAGAATTCACCAGGATACACAAGCATGTAAGATTAGTTGTGGAACAAGGCACTGGGTAGAGATGCAGACTTCACTTGCTGATGATGGTAGTGATGGCAATGAAGAAATGATGATGGTGATGATGTGGGTCTTTAGCCCATTGGCCTGTTGTTCAGCAGTGTAACAGGATGAAGTCTGGCCTTCATCTCCCTCCTGATTTGACACCAGCTGCATGGGCCGCAGAAGAAAGTGTACACGCAGTCGTTGCAGATACTGTCCTGCGAAGAGATCAAAATTTCCCAGAGCTCAACGAAAGTTTATTCATCGATTATTATTATTAACAGTTTTCAACTGGCTCCATCAAGGCAGTTAAAACAAGATAGTGTCTAAAACCAATTGACGGCATTTAATATCATGAATTTAACGTTGACTAGCTGGATCGTTATAAAAAAATGTATTTACCGTAATGCCATAACGTCTGCGTGTTGACACCCTCATGGACAGTGTGGCTGGTGGGATGAGGCCGAACATATCCAGCAGAGGGAGGCAGAGACATTCACCATGGTCTCGAGCTGTGATGCAGGCGAAGCAAGGAAAGCACCACACCGAGAAACAGCCTGGACACACACACACACACACACACACACACACTTTATAAATGACTGATGTATAATTAACATCTGTAAGTGATCATTTGAATGTCTTTAAAGCTTAATGCTACATTATGTTCCAGTATGTACACGTTAATACAACAGTGTGAGGCTGACTTTTAGAGCTCCCTAAATATACAGACTATATTAATTGACTTATCTGGAATACATCACTGAATGAAATGCTATATGCTGAAGGACTGAATGAAATGCTATATGTTTTTGATTATCAAGCAGGTACAGTCTAACAAACTTACATTCGTTGACGCTGTCACACTCGCAGATGCTGGTGCTCCACTGGTCCGAGGCAGCTGCCACTACAAGTGGCTTCGGCTGCTGGATGACCATTTTGGTAGCCATACTGAAGACTGTATGACAGGAAAAACACACAAAAAGGACTTAGTGAAATAGACTATCATTTTTTTCTTTCTTTTTTTTAAAAAGCTGAGCATCTGTAAAATGCTTCGGAACTGCATCAACCGTTTTTGTAATTAAATAAATAATAATTGTAAATAATTCAATAAAATTGCAAAGACACGTTTAATGAAAGAAATGCACTATATACATAAGAATTATTATTATTATTATTAGTAGTAGTAGTAGTAGTAGAAGTATATAATCTTACAGAGTAAAAGTAAAATATAGCATTGTTGCAAATTTCAATAAAAACACACAATGATCTATTATCCTAATGCGTGTCCCTTATTGCTCAGGTTTAGAGCTGTCTGCTGCCTTACCTGTGAGATGAATCCCAGGTGAGCACTGAAAGGTGATTGTTGAGTGGGCCACTTTATTTAGACAAAAAGGGTGGTGGCCAGGAATGCCATGATGCAATTTCCTTTTTCACGCAAAAGGGTCAATACAGATACATGCAGGCGTGTGAGAACCCTTGCCACCAGACATGCACGCATACACATCGCACGCACGCACGTCCTCCAGGATGCTTATCACAGAAAAGAATGAGTGACTGGTTCAGCAGGCCAAGTGCACATTAGTGATGTAATTTCTGAGAAAAAATGCCAGATCAATAGATTGAGTAGGTCACAGTGTTCTTACTCTGAAACTCTAACACACTGAGATGCTCTTGCATGTCTGCAAGGCACTTGTTCAATAGCGTGCCGGTGTAAAGGTTTGGTTTCAAAGCAGTAAAGACAAAAAAGTATCCAGCATTTGCATAGTCTGGAATCATTTCATTGCTAATTTTGTTTATGTAGTTTAAAGTAATAGGAAATAATCCCAGATCCCAACTGTATCACAAATAAGATGCATCAGGTGCATCATTTTGTGGAACTTTTTATCATCGTGATCGAGCTGAAGAGACACTGATTACATACTTGTAAGAAATACTTGTATGAAAAGTACAGGACATTATGAGGGTACATCTGTTTCAGTATTATCTTGATTATTTAGTACATTCTGCGGATATGGTGTGATATGAGTTTTTGAGTGACGGCTAAGATTTTAGTTATTTCAACAAGCACACATTTCCAGGCTTATTACATTTTTAATATACTGTTTGATTTCATTGGTTCTTTGTTATTCTCAGGAGCACTCACTTCTCAGACCATTTGCTCTTACATTTTTGTGAAATAAAACTATTGTAACTTATAAATATACATATACATATACCATTTACAAACCGGCCACATACTGTAAACACTTTATGTTTGAGTACAAATCATGTCAGTATTGCTTTTATTTCTGCAGTATCACAAAGTATGTTGCAAAATGTCTTTTATGGCTAGATGGCTGTAACTGAGACGTGATGGTTAAAGCACACAGCAGATGACAGCAGCAGGTTAGAAGTGCATGTAACCTTTATGAGAACACTATGCATGCATGGCCTTCTCTGCCCCTGAAAAGCATCAAGAAGGATTTTGTGGTCCTGGACAGAGAGATCCAGAAAGAAGCTCTCTGTCTCTCGCAGTTGATTGTGAGTACTCGGGGCCAAATGCTAAAAAAAAAAAAAAAGAACGCTGATAGGCTCAGTATTACCCGAGGCTGTCCATAGCACTGTGTCCCAAACCGCTGATACAATTATACACCAGTTCCAGTTACCACATACAAGAACAACCACAACCTTGCCTCAGGACTGGCTCTGAGTGAAATGAAGGACTGCTGATATTTTTCTTGTGGAGGTTTTATAACATTATACACTGTTCTAGCACTTATAGCAATTTTTTTTTTTGCAACTTTAGACAGATAAAATGAGAACATTCATATATTCCGAATCTTCTGAGCACTTCTGATAATTTATAATTTTATATTGTGAAATAGGGACAGACAAGAAGAGGAATAGTTTCTGAACAGTATTTTATTTATGTTTGTGTACACATTTTGATACAAATTCAGCAAGGTTTTTTGGATTTGAGAATCAGCACAATTAACAAATGTGGTAATTAAGTAAATATTATACAAGCAAGGATATAATATCTCATAATTATAAATACAAAGAGGGGCACTGAACTTTTTACAGAATGCTTTTATTTTCTGAACATATACATCTTCATACATGAGCATTTGACTGACACATATCAGACCTGTGCCCCAAATAGTGAATAAACAATGGATGCACAAAAGTGTCTCTGTTGTCACTTGGATGATTCTGATAGCATTAAAATTCATCTGATAAAGGAAATGATAGTGATGATGATGATGATGATGATGATGACAGTGTTATTTCCTTCTCTGGAAGCTTGTGACAGGATGGTGTCGGGACTTCATCTCACGTCTTACCTGGCACCAGGAGCACGGGCCACAGCAGCAGGCGTACACGCAGTCGTTGCATATGGAGTCCTGGTGAAACAGCAAGGTGGGGACATGAGAAAACGTAAACATTCAAATGCAACATTGACTGTAGTACTTCGTTACCTCAGTGGTTCAGTTAACTTTTCGTCGATATATAATTTCACACATTATTTCGCATTACACACACATTATTATCACATTAATTATTAGAATTAAATGATGATTATTTATGATTATGTGGATTAAAGAAGAGTACTGTATCTGATCCTGATACCTTTGGGTATCTCTGTACTCAAAGAGGTAACAAATAGTTGAAAAATCAAACAGTGAAATAATTGACCGCAGAATGTCTGAAGTATCTTTACCTCGATGCCATAGGTGAGTCTGGTGGACACTCGCATGGCCATGGTAATGGGTGGGATGAGTCCCCAGCACTCTAGCAGAGGTAGACACAAACACTCGCCGTGGTCCTTGGCAGTGATGCAGTTGAAGCAGGGGCTACACCAGAATGCAAAGCAACCTGTACAGACACAAAACACACAGTTCTCACTATTTAGATAATAATTCTGCACATCTCACATGAATGGTCACACAAATTAATTTCATATACTGTATAAAGACAGTGACTCCTTGTTAATTATTTTATACTCATACTTATTTTTATTAAGTATTAATCCTAAAGCATATTATTTGATACTTACTTATTCAGTAATCACAGTGAAATGTATATAAATGAAAGATATGTCATTATTGGCGTGAGGAGTGTAAGTCTAACAGTCAGTAAGAGGTAGAGGCAGTTTGCGTACTAACATATAAAATTAAAAGCATAGAAAGAAACAGCTCTTTCACTCACAGTCACAGATGCTGTCGCACTCGCAGATGCCGCTGGACCACTGTTCAACAGCTGGAGCGATTACAACCGGCCTGGGCTGATCAATGACCATCCTGGTCGCCATGGTTTAATAACTGTCTAAAATACAAAAGTGTGATAACACTATGACAACACTGAGGGAATGCTAATTTATCTGTCACCTGAAAAAGTTAGTTTTTTTATTCGGTCATATGGATAAATAATCAAGCAGCTGAAAAAAAATTCGTACATTTGACCATTTAAGGCAATTTGTAGTAAAGTCGAATAATTAATTTTACATCAGCGATGTATAATATGTAATGTCTATAGAGTCCTACCTTAATGGTGTGGCGAGGTGGAGGAGACAGATCAGGTAGACAAAGAGGGAAACAAGTGTCTGGACTCTGAAGAAAAGGTATGTGTGGCTTTATATGACAGGCCCGCACGCACACACGTACACATGCGCAAACTCACATACGTACATACGTCGCAGCTTCACCTATTACGAAGTGTGTTTTCACAAGATTATCATCAAAATGTGTCTCCTTTGTACCGGAGCAGGTTGGATGAGTGCATACCCTAACACTTTTATCAGCAGATGCGGAGATGTGTGCATGTTTCTCTGACATGCTGCTTAATTAAACATAATAAGTGTAGCCCAAAGTAATATGTGACTCATGGATTTCGCTAAATACGTCAATAAATCAGTAAACCACCAAATATAAGTGACCTATGTAAATAAGTCTACACATGTGAAGCTCACTTCAGTGCATTTTGTAAATGTACCTGTCTAAAAATGTATTACTACTCTTTATTTAGGTTTGAATGATTGTGGGGAAAGTGTAATAATTACTCTGAAATAGATTTTTCAAAAAATAATTATATTAAAACAATGGTCCTATTCATTTACAGAGAACTTTGTTTTAGCTTAAAATCACTGATTATTATTTAGTTATTTATCTTATAACATAGTATGCAGTAACTTTCACTACTTTTTCAGTAATTACAGTGCAACTAGCAGGAAAGGTGTGCAGATATGTGAGGCATGCAAGTCTGGACCCACTTTATTTATTTATTTATTTATTTATTTATACTTTTTTTTTAACCATCACCTCACACAACCTAAGTTCTAACTAATATTTTGGATTACCAAATAAGTAATTTGGTGAACTAGTCTTGGTGAATAAGTTGAATAACTTCATAATCACGTATTTTCCTCGTTGTGAAAGAGGCTCCACATTCTAGCTACATAAAGTTTGGCATGCTGTAGATAACAGTTGGGTTTGAGTTCAGCTCTGCCTCAGATCACCGCCTCTGTTGCGTTCGAGCGAGGTGTTAAAATCAGACAGTTTCTTCCTATAGTGTGCTTCCATGGCACTATATCACACAAACATGAACAATGTGAACCTATAGGAAAGTAACATTCCATGCACATGTCTATGGGTGCAGAATAATATTGAATTGTGATATGAAAATGATCAAACTCAGTTGAATTGTCTGAATTTTCCTTGAATGAATGAACAGAAGTTAGATGCGTGACCAGAGAAATATAAGTTGTTATTTTACATTTAATAACTATAACCACAAACACTACACATTTAATAGGCTGTTTTCAGTGTAAGACTCTGCATTTTTTACTATAAACATTTTGATATTTGGATCTGCATATATCTGGATGAACATGACGATGAATATGATTAAGGTCTTAAGGTTTTAATATCAATAAAGTTATTACTACGCATTATCACACAAGTCTTTATAAGAGATAACAGACTTGAATGTCTGTAGTATAGGCTTTGTGCTAAACAACATTAGTCCTGGATGAAAAGTTGCTTAAATAGAGTAACTTCATGATCACTTATTTTCCATCACTGACATTATCATAATTTAAACACGTGTGGTGAAGGAAGCTCCTCTTAGTGGATATATAAAGTATGGCATGCTTTAGTTAAAACTGGGACTGTTGGTGAGAGAAAAAAGCAACAGCTATCAAGTCAGACAGTTTCTTCCAATAGTATGCTTCTGTGTAATGCATTATCTCATGAGAAAATGAAAGGAATAAACTAAAAGGAATGGGATTTTTTGTGAGACAATTTCAGTTGAATTGGCACAAAACTACACTACCCATCAGCCCCAGCACATCACATGCCTCACATGAATCACTCTCACCGGTGTCTCATTATGATTTGTTACACACATTGATGGATTATTGGACACTACTGTCATTTTTTCAAGTTCATTACTGGCACTGTCACTTTATTGTCTGGTAATTATCATTTGGGTTATTATTGTTATGTCTGTATATTTGGTTATTTCATAGTTAGTAGTATCATCTATTGTATTTTTTGTCTTGCTTATAGTCTGTGGAGAAATATTCAAGCAAGAATATTGTACATATTGCACATATGACAATAAACGTAGTGACTTGTGCCTTGCCTTAGCATCACTATGTAAGTTCTAGTTTTTCAGTGTCTCACCATCGAGCCTTAGTTGTAGCTGTTGTTTATTGTCGTGTGAGCCTCATTATTGCTTATAATCTGCATGTTTCGTGCCTCATACCCATAGCTCATGTTAATGGTTCTTTTTTTCTGTTTTGTTTCTTTTGGCCTTATCGTCTCCAGTAAATGACCTGCACTCTCATCTCCTCATCTGCCAATTCCTGACACCAAAAAACACACTTATCATACAGTCCATGCTTATCATATATACTGTATACTCAATAAAGTTGAGTCAGCTTTTTTTCATCCATTTTATTAGGGAAACACATAACATGAGATAC
>CM075006.1:9152039-9181150 GCA_037576675.1 Pangasius sanitwongsei
ATACCTTTGAGCCCCTGAAAATAGAGGTACTTTGCTTAAAATGGCTGTAATTCCTAAATGGTAAATGCCATATTTTTCTGGATCCTCTTAAAATAAAGCTGAAAGTCTACACTTTGATCACATCTTGATTGTTTTATTTCAAATCCATTGTGGTGGTATATAAAGGCAAAATCACAAAAACACTGTCATTGTCCAAATACCTCTGGACCTAACTGTATATCCTTATGCTTATACTTTCTGGAGAACTACTAGCTAACTAGTCACTAATAATGAGTTATCATGTGTTTCACTATACAATTCTGTTTCAGTTTATCATTGACTCCTATGGAAGGACACAGTGACACGTCAGGCATTATCTAACATATACAAATAACTTACTCATTCAGTAATGTTTGAAAAGATAATTCAGAGACTATAGAAGTAAGACACATAAACAAAGTGAGGTATTTATGTGCGCCATCTCTCTGTGATTATTAAGAAAGAACACTGACATACGTACTCCTGCAGAAAAGAATAATGGGAGGTAAAAAAAAAATCTATTCTACTAGAGAATAGTCTTTTAGCTAGAGTAACATTACTAGGCCAACGTGCAAATTGCCACATATAAATGTTCAAAGAGTGCTTGGAAGTGAGAGTGATGCGTATGCAGTGTGTCAACCTCTGCCTCCTCTGAGCAACCATTTTTATGTCTATTATACTATGATACTGTATATAAGACACTGTACAGTAATTAGTGTTTAGTTCATAATCAACTACCAAACCATTACTTTATTATTACTTACCACGTAATTCCCCAGTGTTCATTAGTAGTTAACAGCAGTGATTTAGGTGTTAATAAAGTGTTACTGTGAGTTGATTATAAATGAACTATTGAAAGGCTACATATGGAGCAAAATAGCATATTTGTTACTTTCTCACTGCTGCTGATCTAGGATCCTGATGATGACATTTTATCAATTGTTAAATGACCTTTAGAATAGGCTATCTATATCAAAACACGACTTCAATATCAGCGTTGTAGGGTTCACAGATGAAAATGGGCTGAAGTGTTTAGACCAAGCAAAGAGCCTGACATTATTTTCTTACGTGTGGGCGATGCAAACACCTCCACTGTGTATGACTCATGTAGTAGCCTACACTGCCCACATAAGTGGGTGGGATGATATTTGCATGTGGTTATGTGGCCTCGATGTGTGTGCGCACGCGTGTGTATGTGTGTGCGCGAACACTGTCCTCCCACAACTTCTAAGATTCGCCACTGTGCTGTAGTGCACACACACACACACACACACACACACGCTCGTTTTTCTATCTTTGGAAGTACCTTCTATTGACATAATGACTTCTGTTACTAATAACGTTAAGCCTAAACATAACTAATCTAAATCCCAGAAACCGTAACATCATAACAAAATATTTTAGCTTCTTCAAAATAAAGCTTTTCACATAAAAGTTGTAAAAACTCTGTATTTTTTTTTTTATGAGGACCAGATAATTGTGTGGACATTATGCACTATCCTATCACTGTATCCTATCATTTGGTCCTTTTTTGGTCCTCAGAAAGGACTACAACACACACACACACACACACACACACACAGAGCCCTTCCCTCGCAGTGACGCGCTCAGAAACGACCAAGGAAATCCCCAAAGCAGAGTTACGACACAATTAGCTGTCCGTGTAAAACAGCCTACTTCCGGCTTGCAATAGTGAAAACAAGCAGCCTTGTTGTTTAAGCTGCTTTATAGACGTCTTCTCACCTCCAGGACTAACGTTAAACGGGTAAGTGTCCTGTTCTGGGTTTATATTTCACTGATTCTTCGAGGAAATTGATTTTCCTGGGTTTTATCAATCCGGCGGAAACCCGGATACAAGTGTGTGTGTGTGTGTGTGTGTGCCTTTGTGTTGACAGATCAACACGAGGAAACACGGTTTGACACAAGGTTACAGAACGGTGTTTGTGCCCGTTCACACAGTGGTGTGTGGCAGTATTATCCAGTACAGACTGGATATGTTTATGAAAGTAGTTTTCAGTGTTCACTGTTAAGGAGGTAGCGTTTCACCGACGCAGCTAAACCCGCATTTAACATCCACAGGTGGTTTAAAGCGAGCTCTCAGCGCTGTTACAGCACCAACACAAGCTCTTTCAGGACACAAAGGAGATATATGAAGAGATCGTGTGAATTTGAGCAACTAGACGCGGCCGCTGTCATGTACGGAAGTGCAGGTCTGCCCGAGCTCATCCCGCCCGCATGCGCACTGCGACCCAGCGCCGTCCTGCCCTACAGCCCCGGCCCCGGAGCCGGGGACAGACACGGGGCACAGCTGTCCTCTAACCCCCGCAGGATGCACAGAGCCCCCAAACTCGGACAGATCGGCCGCTCCAAGAGAGGTTAGTACACACTGAGTTATGGGGTAGTGGTGGCTCTATGATTAAGGCTCTGGGTGACTGATCAGAAGGTCAGGGGTTCAAGCCCCAGCACTACCAAGCTTGGGCCCCTGAGCAAGGCCCTTACCCCTCATCATAGCTGACCCTGTGCTCTGATCCCAGCTTCCTAACAAGCTGGGATATTCGAAGAAAACAATTTCACTGTGCTGTAATGTATATGTGACAAAAAAAAATCTTCTTCTAGTTGTCATTTGCATTCCTGAGCTACCTACACGTATGTTAAACACACTGATGCTCCACCTTAGGTGGCACCACCTGATTATGTATACACTGAGTTTAAAAAAAAGTACTAACCTGTCAGCTACCTTTCCTGAGGTGGTGAACTCAGTGGTACATCATTAATGTGGATCCTTCAGCTGGAAATGTGAATATCACATACCGTTAATATATTTAGGTTGTACAGTGGAACATGTGTAGGTTTGCTACATGACCAAATATCCAGCAAGCTACACATTTCTGTGCAGAGTGGCTAAACCATCAGACATGCAAACTGTGTTCTCTGATTTGAGTTTTTTTTTTTTTCCCGTCCTATTCATACACACATACACTGGTATAAAGCATACTGTGACTCTAGGAGTGTCTGAACATGGGGCTGTGAACACAAATTGGAAGAACCACATTCATCTACCTGGAATCATGTAATGTAGCTGTTAGTCATGAACTAACAGATTTCTCTTTTTCTTCCTCTCGCTTTTGTTAAATAGTGGACATTGATGATGAAGACCTGGATGATATCATGAACAACAACAGGAGCTTCCCTCTTTCCATCAGTGTCTCACCTGTTGCCTAAAGCATATTGGACTGTGCCAAAGCTGCATCATGGCCAACATCATTAATCAAGTTTGAACCATTACAGAATGCACACAATTGCTATGAAGTGGAATCATTTAAACACAAGTGCACACACAATATCAGCTCTCTCTCTCTCTCTCTCTCTCTGTCTTTTTCTCTGTCTTTTATCTCAGGACTGCTGACTGTTCAGCGCTCTGCTCTGATCATTGCTTGTTCAGCACTTGTAACTTTAATCTTGTGGCTGTGACATTGACTGTGTTGTCGTTACCTCTCTGTTCACACTGCATTTTGATACTGAGATTGAAAATGATTTCTAAAAGCACAGGGCTATATTCATAAAAAAAAAAAAGCACTTTACTGAGCGGACAAAGACCAAAGATAGGTTTGCGCCGCTCTCACAAACGTGTTCTGTGAAAGTCTGTTAACCTGTAACACACTGTTAGCTTCGGATTCACAGTTACCTTGGAAACTGGGGTCTTTTGGCATGTTTCTTCTCCCTGAATATTTAACAGTTAAAGTGTATTTGCAGGGAGTGCTTTTTCACCTTTGTTCTGAATGAATTACTCTCTTAAATGGTCTAATATAATGGTTGTGCTAATATGTGGTTTGTGCATTATAATTGACTGGCATGAAATTGCTTGTTGATTTTCATTTTGTATTTGCAAATTGCATTTTTGACAAATAAAGTATGCATGATTATCATGTTCTTCTGTCCTGTTGATTAAATCAGTAACACAATCTTTGTATAATGTTAGCGAGCCAGTTTACTAGTCATTTATTATAATTTTCAATCCAAAATGCTGTCATACTTCTTCCATGACTGAAGAAGACTATTGCATTGCTATTATGAAATATTTTAGGTTGTTTTTTTTTTGTTTTTTTTTTTGGCTTTTATAAACCGTATGCTTATGCTCAGATGCTATTACATGCTAATGACCGAACTGATTTCTCTCTATCTCTCTCTCCCCCTCCCCCATTCACTTCTCTGTCTCTTTGTTCTGTGTGTGTGTGTGTGTGTGTGTTGTTAGTGAACATGCACAAAGAAAATTTACCTACATTAAGTAAATGACAAAATCTGTACAGAAACAGCTACATTAGAATTTCCTGATAGTGTGTATGCCTATATTGGTGATGAAATTAATAAATTCGTCATGATGAACAGATATAATTAGTAACTTCTACACAATTCAGATTCATAATAATACAATCAGTAGACTTTACAGCAATGTTATAAATAACAATGTTATAAATAAATAAAAAAATTTATTTTGTATTTATTTTGCATTGGGACATTTTATTTCGCATTCGACATTTTAGCGAGGAAAAAAAAAACCCCAAAAGAAACATAGCACAAAAATCACTGAACACAGAGAGACGTAACCTCGCTTGCGGAGGCTATACTATACTGCAGTATGATAAACAGGAAAGCACTTGATTATATAGATCCACTTTATATGGTTACTGTAAAAGTACATAAATTGGTGGAAGACTAAAAAACACACTGACTCACTGATATCTGTCGCTAGCATTTCAGAGAATTGTTCTCATCATCTGTCGTATTATGGTGTTTCTTTTTGGTTTTTTTTGAGTGGACTAGAGCTGAATGGGATGTGAACCTGTATGGTAAATAAAAGTTTCTATTGACTTATACATTAGACCACTGATAAAGAGGCAGAAAAGCAGCTTTGTCACATTTACTTGTGTATCAAAACAGCACTGTATTAACATTCAGCTGATCTAACGACAATGTAACAGTGCAGGAACAGGTTATAGATCCAAGTGCTTGATATATTCACTTCACTGAGCGAGAGATCCAGAGCCCAGGCTTGAGGTGGGTTGAGTGTTAAAAGATAGTATCTTAGTGTGAGTGATGGATAAAGCAGAGAGTGAATCTGAAACCGGTTCTTTGTTCTGATCTAACACAGGTTCAGCCACTAGATCTGATCTAAATTAGTGGGTTTTTTTTTTTCTTATTGCAGTCATTGGGACCCCATGTTTGGTGTGTTTTTGTGCTGTCCGTGCTCTAACACCCCTGATTCAAGCCCTTTATGAGCAGCTTCAGGTGTGTTCAAGTAGAAAAATAACAAAAGTGTGCATAGTATAAATTTCCCAGAACTGGAATTGTGAACCACTAACAACATTGTACAATGAAACTCAGACATTATGGAACGTACATGTGCTCCAACCCAGCTAGTGTATCACAAATCAAACCAATTGACAGCAACAACAACAAAAAATTCCAGATGGAGACCGAATACACATATAAATAGGCAAGTCGCCACTAGATCTTGTATAACTCTTTTTATCTTTGAATGTATACTATTTTGTCAGTCATTTGTTAGCCATGATATATTTGCTAAGATCTGTGTTTTTTTTTTTTTTTGCATATTTACTCAACACCATTCTTGTAGTTTGTTTTTAATCAAGGTTTATAGGTGCCAGTGGTAAGTAATTCACTACATATTAAAATGGAGTTTGAATTGAGACGCAATCTGAGTCTGTTAATCTTTTGTCTTCCAAGAGATTAAGCAATTAATACTGTAAAAAAAACGACAGCCATCGAGGCTGCAGTGCTGTAGCATTAGAATAAGCACCACTAAATACATTCATTTCTCTATTACTAAATCTAGACTGACAAATATAGCTCAAATACCTAAAGTCAGTCCAAAAGAAACAGCATTTGTGTAACCTTTGAATGCTGTTCATGCAAAGTTTATTTTGGAGTGTACTGGGATATGTATATGGCCCTGCGTATTAGCAATTTGTTTTAAACAAATGTTGACTTTGAGGGTTAAATCAAACTTCTAGGTTGCCCAGAGGGAATTCACCGTTTCTCCTGTTAGTCAGTGAAAGCTTTTGGTCCTGGTTATTCAGTTTTCTGGGCAGCCGTGTACTTTTTACGCAACTGAAGGGTCTTTAATGCTCTCTAGTGGGGATGATAGTAACTCACTGTCATACACATTCAACACTAATCTTTCAAAAGAAGTGTGACTGGATTCAGGTAAAGTGATAGAAACCTACAGTTTTCTATTATAACAAACTCAAAGGGCTAGTAATACTTGACTCTTCCTTTGCACCATGGGTCATTATAAAACGTAAACACTTGTTTTTCAATAATTGTAGGATATTATAACGCTGAAGATGACATATTATAATCAGCACCTTCTGCCGTTCTCACTCTATGGATTAACCATGTTTTCCACCTACGTCAGTTCAATCCATCAGGCTCAGTCCTGATTTCCTTTTACAGGGATCCTTTATCATATATAGTTCCTGTCTGGTCATCTGTAAGCAATCACACGTACTCCTTGGTGCTGCTGGAAGTGCGAGCCGAGTTTTTATGGTACTTGGACACCTGTTTGCTTCGAGGGAAAGAGGCCGCCAATAAAGCTCCGCCAAGAACATCGAGAAAAGATCCGGCCCATGCAATGAAAATGGCTGCGCCAAACTCAAACCTGGTAAAAGAGGAGCAAAGAAAAGAGAGAAATAACTACACTATAAATCCACACATTTTATACACCCCTACAAGAACTGTCAAAAGTCTTGAGTATATACACGGTGAGTGCATATCTTATTATATTATATATTATCTCTTTAAAATATTTCTAATTCTAGCATTTCTGTTGATTCCATTGCAGGATTAACAAAAAATTGTGCCTGGCAGTGTACATTTTGCTGGAACTGCTACAAGTTCTCCAAGATACCTGGAACAACCTAGCAGCTAATTTCCCTATAAAACTACACCTAGGAGAACTGATTATTTTTTAAATTCAAAAGTTGTTCACATCAAATACTGATATAATTTAGTTTTTTTCCTATTTACTGCTCTTTGTGTTTAATTTATCTTTAGAAACTTTTCACTGTCATTGTTCTTTTGGCTGCTCCTGTTAGGGGTCGCCACAGCAGATCATTGGTCCAGATGTTTGTTTGGCACAGGTTTTACACCCTTCCTGACACAACCCTCCCATTTTATCCAGGCTTGGGACCGGCACTCGGAGTGCACTCCCAGGGGCTGGGTCAGTTCCCTGCCCAGGAATCAAACCCAGGCCGTGGCACTGTGAGCGTGAGATCCTTAGCTGCTAGGCCACCAGGGACCGATGTAGTATTATTGTTTTTATTAGTGGCTTTTCACATGTGCCTAAGTCTTCTGCACAGTACTAAACACACTAATGATCATTAATGATCTTTACTATTGAAATAAAAAAAAAAAACTCCTCTAATGTTCTGTGAATGAACCTACTTGGTGTTGACTGGAGTGTAGGGGTTGTAGAAAGCACGGATCACGTTGTGGGCAAACCAAGAGCATGCAACGATTGCACTGAGAGCTGCGTGACCAGAAAAAAGAGAACAGCCAAGTAGAAAAAAGTGTCACTGCACGTATGCACACATCAAACAGTTTTACTTCATAGCTCGTCACAGCTTCTAAACAACATCAATCTTTATAATGAAGGCCTTTATTACAAACTTCTATGACTGCCCCTATGTGAACTCATAGTACTGAGTGGCAGAACATTTGGCAGAAAGATCAAACTCAGACCTAGACATGCTTTCAAGATTTTGTTCAAAGTCCAATAATACACACCATAACCTCTAGGTTTTTTGCCTTCTTATTTGTGCTTTGATGTTACATGATCCTTTGTTTTTTTTTTAAAAAGGCATAATAAACTCACTCACCCCCGATGAGCAGTATGATGCCACCCGTCATAGCAGTGCGGGCTTTACGCACTTTGTTGTCTTCTCCACATGTGGTACACTTCATACCTACGCAGGCGACTCCCAGTCCAGCAATCGACACGATGATGCCAACGATCATTAGTGCGCGGGTTGCCTGGAGAGAACCTAACAGCACACACACACACACACACAAACAAAATGCATGTTACATACAAACATACAAGCAAAAGAACTGCAAACTCTTTATCACTGAAATCCTTACAGTCATAAATAGTGGAATTTAATTTTAGTGGAATTTAATTAATAGAGAGAAATATTAACTGTATTAAATTAACTTATTTCAAGAATCAAAACATTGATCATAGGTTGGCTCAGTGGTCCAGCACATAGTGTTGCTACCTCACAGCGCCAGGGTTCCTGGTTTGATCCTGAGCTCAGGTTACTGTCTGTGTAGAGTTTTGCATGTTCTCCCTCTGGGTCCCACTTCCCAAAAACATACCAGTAGGTGGATTACTTATGATAAATCACCCATAAGTATGAATGAGTGTGTGAATGTGTGCGTGCCCGGTGCACAGTGCCCTGCGATCCCCTCACGCCTATCTACCAAGACCCTAGCCAAGATAAAGTGGCTACTGAAAGTAAGTGAATGAGCGAAAATGTATCATGATAATTTGTGTATGCTATTTTATTTATATCATGGGAACCGTCTAGGCAACTTGTTATGCTTTCTGAAGAGCAGAACAATAAAAGACATAATTAGTAGGATATTCTAATCAGCATCCAGGATGGAAAAAAGGAAGACAGAGAATGTGTGTGTGTGTGTGTGTGTACGTGTGTGTGAGTACGTGTGAGGGAGTTTTACCCAACCAGAACCAGTCTGTACCAGTAAATCCCTGTATATTCACACTAAAAACAAGGGGAGGTGGGAAAGGGTGTAACGAAGTGAAAGAATGACTTCTCTAGCATCATTCATTACAGCACAATAAAAGCTCTCTTGCCAGGCACTGAAAATACTTGAGTCTGGAATCCAGTAACTACCCTCCCTACTCCCCCGTCTTATTCTCCCGCTTCCTTCTGTCTTAACTCGACCTGCTGTCAGGTGCAGCCTAAACTGGTTTGATCTGGACATCACCCCAAGTTTCCAGGTCAGCATCTGCCCATTTCACCAAGCCATACGGATATCGATGAGAGAGGGAGGGAATATATAAGACTGGAGAGGAGTTGGGCAGGATTGAGGGGACTGGATGCCAATGTTTTAGGAGAGTGATGTTATGGAGGCGCTGCATTCTTATTAACAAAGCAATAACCTTCTGTTTCCAGGGCTCCAATACCTTGATGTGATCAAAACCCATTTATCCAGCTTAGGCATTGCTTTGGTGCCCCCCTGAGTGTGTATGTGTGTGTGTGTAAGTTTATGGAGGTTGTTGTTGCCAGTTTAACCAGTAAAATCATCTTACACAAGCCTGTCAATGAAGAATATTATTGAAAGTATTTATAGAATAATTTATTATGATTATTTGAAGAATAGCATTGGAAATTATTTATACTCGGAATTACTTTCCAAATGTGCCTACTCTGCTGAAAAATCTAGCTTAGTCTGACACAAATCACAGACTGATCTGGTCAAACTGATAGGCCATTTCTGCAAGCTGGTAAGTGCTGGTAGAAAGGAAAGGGTTTCTCAGTTCCTGTTGCTAATCCAACAACATAGACAAGTAATATTTAAGAAAATAACACAACAGGAAGGCAATTATAGCCTATAGTCTTAATAATGTTTCGATCAACTTTAGACAAGTAATAAGGAAGACGGAAACGAAGTTTCTGCTGGCAAAGACGCTCTGCCAGTGGTCTATCGAGTTGGATTTTTATGCAGGGTACAGTGTAGTTAATAATATTTGTCTGTATGTATTTTGTCATTTTTTTTCAAAGGTGTCTGAGTTCAGTAGATAAACTAGCTATGGTAATAATGTACTTTTGCACCTCCCAGTGCTTCCAGACCCAACAATAAGCTCAGTGTTTGCTGACACAAAGCTTCCATAGTCAGAGAGCTGAACGCTTGACACTGAGGGAAATGACACAGCACATACTGTAGCAGTGTAGCAAGAAGAAAACGCAGCAGTAGTCTATTCAAAACACAGGTGTTCACAAACAACACAGGTGCGCTTAGCGCAATCATCTCACCGCCACACAAACGCTGTTTCTGTTTGTTTCTAGTCTTTATTATTTAACTGTTTTCAGAGCTTAATCTTTCTGTTTTTTTTAACAGCTGATGTGTTGTTTGTTCAATATTTCGTCCACTGTATATACGTTCATTTTAGCAGACTTTTGACGTTCACGTACTATTTTCTAGTGAATCGCTCATTGCGTTTTTGTAACGCACCCATGACGCTACAAAACGCAGTTAACGGTTCCGAGGTAAATGATGCTGCGTTCAAACTTTAAAGTTCCACATGATACTTCAAAACGTGTTCATAAGCTGGAGCTTCGGAAACAAGTTAAAAATTTCCGACTTGTTACTAAATTTATGTTTACTGAAAGCACAGTTTAAGTGGTCGGTGGTTAGTTTTATATTTTATAATTACATTTTAAATAATGCAACTTTTTAAATTACCAGACGCTGGCTCAGCATTAAATTATATGCATTCTTACATAACGTACCAGATAACCAAAACAGATTGTGCACTTGAAAACGCAATTATGATTTCGCAAGTTGGATGGAGTGAATATCCCAGACCATCCCATCCCATCCCCTCCGTCTCGCGCCCGGTATTCCCAAGATATGCTCCGGAATGAATGAAACGCCACTATCCGAGGAGCACTTGAAGGCAGCATTACTGCCGAGCAACGGGAACCGTGTTGTATTTGATCAGTTTGCACTTACTGTCCAGCTGCAGGACGGAGTCGTAGATTTTGCACTGGAGTTGACCAGTGCTCTGGAAAGCGCAGGACATCCACAGGCCCTGGTAAGTAGCCACAGCCGTGATGATGCTGTCTCCCACATGGGCTGACATTTTCCACTGCGGCAGCACCGTGCCAATGATGAGCCCCATGATGCCCACCAGAGACAGGGAAAACCCGAGCAGCTGCACTCCTGAGTTCGCCATGGTTCAGTGTAATGGAAGCACAGTCCACTTTACTTTTACAGCTGTGCACCTGCTGCTCTGATGTGTCCCTGAATAATAAGGCGTAAAAAACTACTTGGAGCTGGAAAAGTCTATGAGACACGTGTCTTTCTTTTAGTTTCTGCCACCAGTGAACTAACAAACTAATTTAACGCCTGGACTACTGAGGACGAAGTGCGAGTCGGAGCGCGCGCCTGTCTGCATCAACCCCTGGGCTAAACGGGATGTTGTGACGTCACGACCAATAGTCGGAGGTAGTTTTTAATCCACAAGCTGTATCCAGATCAGACTGGATGAGACGGACAGAGTGGAGTTGCGCCCCAGAGTTGTTTTCTTTTCCCAAGGCTTCAGCACTGAAATATTTGCACATATAAGTGTCAGAGTGTCTTAAACTGTCAAGGCTAGAGGGAGAAAACTACTGCCCACTACTGTGTGTCTCTGAGGTTTAACTGGCAGGGTTTAACATGCCTCCCTCAAAAAAAAAAAATAAATAAAAAAAATAAAAAATTCACACATGCTCCTTCATTACTGCAAGAGTGTTTCCATGATTATGGTGCTCCATTTAGCTTTTAAAAGTTTGAGCTACTTTTTTTTCCCAGCATTGAGGGTGTTGTCATCTCACAGGTCCACGGTTCCAGGTTTGATCTTGAGCCCGGGTTACTGTCTGTGTGGAGTTCTGCATGTTTTCCCCTGGTTTGCCGAGGTTGGTGTGGAGGAACTCGAGTGACCTGCACAGAGCCCTGACCTCAACCCCACTGAACACCTTTGGGATGAACAGGAATGCTGACTGCACCCCAGACCTCCTCACCCAACATCAGTGCCTGACCTCACTCATGCTCTTGTGACTGAATGAACACTAATCCCCACAGCCACGCTCCAAAATCTACTGGAAAGCCTTTCTTGGAGAGTGGAGGTTATAATAACAGCAAAGGGGAACTAAATCTGAAATGGGATGTTCAAAAAGCAAATATGAATGTGATGGTCAGGTGTCCACAAACTTTTGGCCATATAGTGTATGTACTGGCATCCAGGGGATATTACCACCTCGTTCCCAGTGCTCCCAGTGCTTTTTAGCATAGAATTAACAAATTCACAAAATGTGGTTAAACAACACCCCACACACCCACATTCACACCCAGCTGACGTACCTAAAATCATTCTTTTTAAATGAATAATTCGCTTTCAATCTATAATTACATGGTAACATGGTTGTACTTTCAAAGTGACCTCGTCAGTTACAATATCACAATATCACTGAGAATAGAAATCAGTAGATCAGTTTTATGAATGTTTTAAGTTATTTTTTGGAAACACTGGGAATGACACTGTACCTGTGTTTCAAATGTCTTTTATCTTTACATTACATACATATTTTTAATATCAAGTAACAAAAATGAAAAGTGTTTGTTAAGATCCAGTGTTCACTCATTCTTCTTCAGGAAAGTCCACTTTAGACAAACCCAAAAGAGGCAGCACTTGTGAAGCTGTTTGGAGAATAATAAGACTCTTACATTTCTGGGTTTCATAATATATCAAAGATGACATATTGTGACAAAAAAAGACAAATGCAAATATAAAGCATGACTTAGTGCTGTTTGGCTTTCTCTTCTCCAATAGTATACAGTAATGATTTATAATCTCACTATCCGGTGTTACCCAGAAGATTGTTTCCTTTTTGAGTCTGGTTCCACTCAGGATTTCTTTCTCATGACGTCTCAGAGGTTTTTTCTTTGCCAGTGTTGCCTCTGGCTTCCTCATTAGGGATATAACTGTACATCTGGATTTCTGTAAAGCTGCTTTGTGACAATGTCTATTGTTACAAGAACTATACAAAGTGAATGCTTTCTGTGTTACTTTTGACTTCACAGTTTTTGGTCTATCCCACCCCTGTAGACTTTCATCAGTAACTGTGTTTGAGTGCTTGTATGAACTCAAGGTGTCCTCATTGCTGCCTACATGTCTTTGGTTGTCCTTAATGACTTCTCAATTTTGTATCCCCAAAGTACAGACAGTGTAAATGTGCTCTCAAAGTAACAACGGTGGTCCTTAAGGTGCTCGGGTTCCACCCCAATCACACAGATTTGTACCTTAAAACCCCAGTTTAGTTCATTCATTCAGTCAGTCAGTCAGTCAGTCAGTCATCTTCAAGTAACTGTTTAATGCATATCAGGGTTGTGTTGGATCTGTAAGTATCTGCAGTTAACATTTTCTGGGGTCTGGGCCCTATCCAGCTGTCTGGCTGTCTAGCTATGGAAAAAGAACAAAACACACTGACTTGAGTAAAAGTACTGCTGTGCTGCTGGAGTAATAATTCACTTGAGTAAAAATAAAACTCAAAAAAGACTTGTACTCCAAAATAATAATAAATAATATGTCCAGTGAAACACGAATTACTTTACAAATGACTTTTTATATGTCCAAAATTGACACAACAAATAGACCTAATATTGTATAGCTGAGAAATGCATTTTTGAGCAATTATGTTAACCAACCTAGTGAGCTATGCTGAAGTGAACACCACCTCCATTATCAACAGTATATAAAGAAAGATGAGAGTAGCTGGCTAGCTAACTTAGCCAAATGCTGTTTCAGTTTCAGTAGCTTGCTAGGTTTGTTACCTATCTAGCTCATGTTCATTCAAACATGTTTCCAGCTACGCATGCAATTAGCTATCTAGCAAATATGCCCTTACACGTGATCCTGACATAACCTATACGCTGTGGCAACACTTAGATATATTTAACACATCAGACATTTGCTACCGAGCATCAAAATGAAATCTTAAGTTTAATACTGATCTTTCATACTGTAAACATCAAAAGATCTGGCTAGCTAGTCTAGCTCACTCAGCTAGCTAATGGTTTACCAGTTCATGTTTCCGCGAGTTGGATGTTGAGCTGTGAAATGCTGATATCTCCATGGGGTTTGGCTTGCATAATTTGCAGATCATTTTCACATTATTTTGATTGGATTTAGAAACTGAATTATTTTACATTTGCACAATTGGCTTAGAGTCTTCTGGGGTTAAATGCATTGTTTTTTTTAAAAGTCATAGTACTATGATTTAATTATGCTCAAAACAGTTACAGTCAACCATGTACTCAAGTACTGTAATGAGAGTACATGTAGTTCTTTACTTTCCACCCCTGGTAAGTTCAAGTCCTAGGTCTGCCAATGAGCCAGTGCTGGGCCCTGGAGCAAGACCTTCATCCCTTGTTTGGATTGTATCCCGCCTTAATTGTTGCCTTAGATAAACACATGTACCACATATAATGATAATATAATGATAGTAGTTTATGTGTTCTATACCCTCCCACTGTAAGTCTTTGGACAAAATCACTGTGTTGGTGTGTAAATGCCAGCAAATGCAAATAAACACATTGAGAATGCTGCACAAAATATATTCAGGCCTTACAATATCCTCAGCACCTTGGCAGGCTTACCTGTACTTTAATTTCCATTAGAAAAACCAACCGGTGGTGTGCAACGTGTCATATATGAGTGCTCCGTTTATACACGTCCTGTGTGTGCTAGAGAGCTGGAAGTCCTGGAACAGTGTGAGCTATTGTGTACCACGGTGATCTGAGCTGGCGCCACTGACACAGTGAGCTCACCGGGAATGAGACCATGCTCATTATATAAGAAAGGAAGCAATAGTTTTAAATAAGAGAGGAAATTAATTTCACTTCCACTCCATTGCTATGCTGTAATGTTCAGTGTTATTTTAAATGAAGATTTATGACTTGGCCTGGGGTGTGAAAAGGGCGCTGGAGGCAGATGGGCTTTTGCGATATTGCACCACTTAATCTAAAATAACACTATGTGAATACACAAATGATATACATGTTGGAAAAGTGAAGGGGTCAGAGCACAGGTTCAGCAATTGTGTGATATTCCTAGAGAGGTTTAATGGCCTTGGGCAAGGTCCCAATATTGGCAGTTCTAGGTTTGAGCTCACAACCATCCAGTCAAAAAGAAGAAGAAGAAGAAGAAGAAGAAGAAGAAACAGCTTTAGTGGCCAAGCGTTTTTGCACACACAAAGAAAGGCTTACAGGTGCTTCCAATACTTACAATAAGTGCAACACACAAGGCAGTACAACACATAACAAAGAAATATATTAAAGTAGGAAAAGCACATGAAATAAAAAAAAAGCACAATGTATAAAAAAACAACACAATAGCACAATATAAAAAAATAATGACCAATATAACCTATACACAGTATTGCATATGTCCATCAGGTATGTTAAAAAGAAAAAAACAGATATTCAAACCAGTAAGTGTCGATTACAAAGTAGCAGGAATATTTTGCACTATAGCACAATAATTGCACTGAAAAGATTAGTGTCCATATTAACTGTTCATGAGAGAGATGGGCTGTGAGAAAAAAAAAACTGTTCTTGTGCCTTGTTGTTTTGGTGTAGAGTGGTCTGTATCGCCTACCCCTTAACCCCAATAAAAGAAGTGTTTGGTACATGGTTGGATCAAATACTGGTAGACTCTGAGAGCATGGACAATTGAATTCCCCTTGTTTTGAACCCTGCCCTCCCTCACTTTAAAATATGTGAAACTCACTTTCTGTTTTTTTGTACTCAAAATTCCAGTTCTGGCAGGATCCGTCTAGTCTTTCGGTCATCACTGAGACTGAAAAAAGCAGAGATCAGTGGGCTGAAGAGAGGAGGAGAGAGGGAACAAGTCCTTGTCTCAGGAACCGCATACGATGGCACAGTTATGTGATTTATCTGACAGCTCATTGGCCAGTTCCCAAACTGTGGGCCAAATAACCTTGACACACAAAAGAGCTATGCATTTTTTTCAAAGGTTTTCCCTCTCCTGGTTCCCGTAATCGCACATTTGTCTTGTGCTTCACCAGTGTATAAACCACAACATGGTAACAGAAACTGCTAAATCACCCCTGAAGAGCAGAGTCTCCCCTCGCTGCTCTAGTCCTGGCTAGCTCGGTTCTTTTGTGATGGGAGCAGATAGTGTGAAAGGAGGCTGATTAAACTGCTCGAAGCCTGCTTAGAAGAGTGCTGAACCATGTGCAGTAAAACATGCTGGGTTTCAGTTCTCCCTTAGAGCCAGCACTTACAACAGCGAATCAGTTTATTCTGAGCTCGCTTTATACGCAAAATCTGGATCTACAGAATGTTATAGTAGCAAAGGATGTACACTGACTAAATTATCTGTTTAAAAAATGGATGTGTAAGACGTGATACATATAAATGTATATGTTAAAAGCATCAGTGTTCTTATCAAAATCCAGAATAGATATAGAGAACTAAATGATCGATGATTTTCACTGATACACTTCATTTTTATTAGTATTAAATACATAATAAATACATATGTGACGTACCTGTATAAAGACATGCATTCCCATAGTTTTAATAGCTTGTAATTTAATTATATAATTAATGTTGTCTTGACTAGTTTATTACTTCCAATCTCATGTCTGTATACTGTTGTCTGAAAAAGGCCACGACATTCCTGATCATAGTTATGCCTGAGACAGGAATCAAGAGAGAGATTAGAAGACACAGCATAAGAAGAGAGAGAGAGAGATGTGGAATGAGACAAAACATCTCTTTTCTAAGATTATATGTGAAGTTGGTGTTTTCCCTGCTCAAACACACTTTCTAAGTGATTAACTGGTGATGCGACTCCTGTGTCTTCACTTCACTTGAATATGAATGAACTGTACACCTGCTCATTCATGCAGTTATCCAGTCAGCTAATCATGTGGCAGCAGTGCAATGCATAAATCATGCAGAATTTCAGGTAATATTCAGATTGACCATTAGAATGGGGGGAAAATGTGACCTATTTTCACCAGATCGGCTGGTTTGAGTATTTCAGAAACTGCACAGAATGGGGTGGGGAAAAAAAGCATCCAGTCAGTGGTAGTTATGTGGGTGGAAATGCCTTGACTGGTCAGATTGGTTCGAGCTGATAGGAAGGCAACGGTAACTCAAATAAGCACCTTTTACAACCGTGGTGAGCAGAAAAGCATCTCAGAATCCCCAACACTCCGAGCCTTCAGGTGGATGGTTTACAACAGCAAAAGACCACATCCACTCCTGTCAGCCAAGAACATGAATCTGAGGCTACAGTGGACACAGGTCACTGAGATCACATTTTTTCCCCATTCTGTGTGATATGTGAACATTAACTGAAGCTCTTGCCCTGTATCTGCATGAGTTTATGCATTGTGCTGCTGCCACATGGCTGATTGGTTAATTGCATGAATGTGTTCCTATTAAAGTGACTGGTAAGTGTATTTTATTCACAAATTAAACTTTACACAGATTCACACTGATTTAAAGAGAATGCATTTTTTTTACAGCAATGCGTTACACATTTTAATCAAACAGACACTGCATAATGTACAAAATATTATTTCCTCTGATTTATCAGAGTAACCATGTTCCCTATACACACCCACCTCAGTGACACCATTAAATTAGTAGATGAAAAGTCAGGAATTGTATAAAGACATGAGTGATCTGTGGAATCTCAAAAATTTGTTCATGAGTCCATGCAAGGTTAAAACTAGAACAAATACTAACTAACTGCACAAATACTAACTGCACAAGTACTAATAACTGCACTCACTGTAACTCATAACTCACACTCTGGTGCCCTCTTCTGATTTGGTGTAGGAACTACAAGCTGAAAAATATCCAGTTTGCACTAAAAAATTTTGGCAAATGCTGGAACCTGGTGGAGACAGATGCGTAGTTACAGATGCTATAGAGAGACTGTGTGTGTGATTTCCTTTGGAAAAAAGTATGGATGTGTATGTGTATGTGTGTGTGTGTGTGTGTGTGTGTGTGTGTGTGTGTGTGCACGCTTTTAGTCAGGTTGGTCTGGTGTGTGTGATACACTCATGGGAAAGGGTCCTTAGGTGTGTGATTGAAGCTGGCATCCAGAAACATGGCGAGGGTGCCCAAGGTGGTGATGATGATGAAAAGCCAGAGGAAGAGGCGGTCCACGACCATGGCAATGTACTGCCAGTCATCAGTCATCTGCCGGCACACGCAAGCAGAAAATTAAATATTGAGCAGAGAGAGAGAGAGAGAGAGAGAGAGAGAGAGAGAGAAATGGCAAGAAAAGAGTAACAAACTTAGGTTACTGCATAAAACAAAAAAAAAACTTGAGTGTATGAGTGTATATTTGTGTGTGTATGTATGTATATGTGTTTGTATGTGTGTGTTTACTCACAGTATCATCCATATCTTGTTTTTTCAGTTGCTCAGCCATGTATGTGATGGCAGCAATGGCGGATTTAAGATCAGGAGGCAGGATCAGAGAGTAGCTGTCACTGTCAAAAAGTCTCTGCAGCTGCACCGTGTTATCAGAGTGGCTGCAAAGCACATATATGCACACACACACACACACACACACACACACCAGACAACACCCAGACACATACACACCAGAAACATTTTTAATCAGAAATATTTTTGATGGTTTCTGTTAAAAATGCTCCAATTTGAATAGCGGCTTCTAATGGTTTGAATGGTTTTAATGGAGTCTGTTGATTCAGTTACAGGTCTAGGCTGTAACTGATGTGTAATCAGTTGTATTGTTGTGTCTTAATGGAATAGTTCATAGAACATAGATAATCATTAATGCTCTATATCAGGATTTTTTTTTTTGTGCACAGCCTGCAGTGTACAGTTATTACACATATCACAGAATATCACAACAATCCATTAAATCATAGTTTCACTATTAGCCTATAGTGTTTATTGCCACAAGGTCACCCTCAGAGACTCCTCTAGCACATCTCTGAATGCCATTAGAAAACATCACATGCATATAGAGTTAGTCTCTGATCACTTGTTAAACCATTACCACATTTTATATTGTAATATTAACTTGCTATCAATATCAATATACGGAAAAAAAAATACTGTTACTAACCATATCAAGGCCATCCAAAGCCAAGAGAAACCACTAACATTTAACATTGATTTCCAGGAGAAGTAAATACAGACAAAGACATACAATTTTATATCCACTGAGATACCCCAGCTTAGAGATAAGCTTCCCAGAATGTGCAATTAAGTATAATAAAGGCTAGACACAAAAATAAAAAGTTTCAAAAACAAAGTTTCTACAACATTTAAAAAATGTATGCCATAAAATAGGTTGCTTCAGGTTATTAATATTTTGCTCACATAACCATAGATAAAAAACAAGCGTACAATTTTCCTGCTTGTGGTAATTCATTCATTCATCTTCAATAAGCACTTTATCCTGGTCATGGCCGCGGTGGCTCCCGAGCCTATCCCGGGACCACTGTGCGTGAGGTGGGAACAAACCTTGCATGGGATGCCAGTTCTTCACAGGGCACCATGTGTTTGTAGTCATGTTCCTACATTCCTAAATTTTGCAGTAATTTTAAACATTATATAAAAAAAAGGTCTTAGATCACCCAGAAAACATAGACAGATTTTAGAACCAAAATGTCATGCAAGCATAATGTTCAGAAAATTGTGCTAACCAAAATTTATTAGCTGAGACATAAACAGGATTCATGAGAAATATATATAGGCACACACACAGACACATGTACTGTACTCATAGAGGACACTATAAATATGACTGCAGTGGTATGTCTGCTTGCGACCTTTCTCTTCAATGACAAATGACATGATGTGGATACAAACACACGCACATGTATATTCATAGTGGATACTGTAAATATGACTGCATCGGTATGTTTTCTTCTCTTCAGTGTTGACTGACATGATCCTCTTTCCCTCATTGCCTTACCAACATTGGGATGTAATAAAATAACAGTAAGTGTTCCTACAGTAGGTGTTGTAGTAAAACTGAATTTACTAGCGTTATTTGGGAGTTTCTCCTAACTTATTTATGTTATGTAAGATTTGTTACTAGAAGCTGATCAGTGATTTTTCTTTTGTCTATTGTAGGGTTTCCAAAAACCAGTTCTGAGGACTCCATTATCATCTCCTTGATCTCAGCTTATGAATGGCTTCATTATCTTAAAGGGTTAAATAAAATTTGTCGAGGCGATAAATCAATGGCTGTTGAGTAAAGAGTTAGGAATAGGGAACACTAATGGCTGTGTCACAAATCGCAAAATTATGCACTGTATTCATAAACCCCATGCAATGTACCTGGCCATATAGTACCTGGAGGGTAGTAACATCTAATCGGGACACTAACATTTGGCAAGTTGTCATTGGAACATGCGAATTTACAAAACTCCCTCAAAATTTGTTTGATCGATTGCTCAGTGCTTTTAGTACATTATCCAGGTATGAATAGTACACAGTGCCTCACTTAATATCGTGTGAAGACACTACTCACGCTAGAGGTAGGTAAAGTAGGTAAAGTACACAATTTTACATAAAGCCACTGTTCTGAAAGGTTGTACTTGTGAGAAAAGTGAAATGAACAAGTGTACAGGCCTATGAGAAGTTTTCATGTTCTGTGTTCTCTCAGGGGGCTTTCACACTGGCAGTTTAGTCTGAAACAGAGCAGAGTTTGCATGAAAAATTGGTAATGTGAAAGCTGTCACGTAGACAGGGAAGCGCACCATGGTACCAAACCCAAGACTACCTGTAGGAGGTGGTCTGAGTTTGGTTGCACTGGAACTGTGCCGGGATTCCCATGAATGTGAACGCGACTCGTACTCGGGTTCGCACTTGTTAAGGAAGTAAAGTAACCTGCGCATGTGTTTTAGCTGATGACATCATTAGTTTCCACAACACACGTGTACCATGAGTGGCAGGGGAACGCTGTGGGACCCAGAAGAGGTGAGGTGCCTTATTCAGCTATGGGGAGAAGAAAACATACAGAAGCAGAAGCACAAGAATGCAAATGTTAAGTGTCGTTCACTCTGCTGCACATAATGGCACCAAAATAAAAAAAAAATGGCGAGTTGAGTTGTGTTTTCCATGCACATTAGTGATGACGTAAGATGAACGCAAATGCAGTAGAATCAGTAGAATCAAGTGAGTAAGTGAGTAAGCAAGTGAGACCAGCGCTGCGGGGGCTGCCGGGAACAATTGCACTAGGATTCAGACAGCAGCAAATGTGCCCAGTGTGAAAACCACCTCAAAGACAGCTGGGTTCGTACACTGACTACATGTCTGGAACATCACACACACAAACACACACACGTTTGTCTTACTATCCTTCCATTGATGTAATTATTAAAACAGCTAATGTTATGCTACACCAAAATCTAACCTTAACCTCAGTAACCAAAAGGAACCCAAGTAAAATGGATTTTTAAAAGAAAGCTGCAGCCAAGAATCCCCGCAAGGTCAAAATGGTCAGGAATATCTTTCAGTGGCAGACGTATAGGCTCCACGTCTAACTGTAGGCCTATATGTTCCTTTTGTGCATTTTAAAGGCACCTGTTAAACTGCTATAAGAGTTCAGGGAACCAAGGAACCAAATTAAGGGGAAGAAAGCATTAGCACAGAGCAACAGGTCATGAATTATTTTGTGACACCATCCATCCAGAGGCACAGAAACAGTGGGAGGGAGAGAAAAAAGGGAGATAAAGACATAAAATGAGAGAAAGACATAATGATGGAGAGATATAGTGCTTTGCATGCCTGCTAACATTCCACTACTTTGCTTCAGTACCACAGACAGATGGGAACTCCCATTCAGCGCCTGACAGTCATTCCTTGACACACACACACACACACTGTACTGTCATGTCCTTAAACACATTTTAATTGACCTACATGCACAAAACAGTAAAAAAAAATAAAATGTCTTATGAAGCTTGACATTTCGCTAATTCAATATTTCAGCTATTTCCCTACATTCCTCAGCAGCACTCCATGCATTTATCTGCTCCTCCTCACTTCACCCTCCCTTTGTGTCCTGGGCTGGATTAGCCCTAATGCCTAAACTAAACATGGGCTTAGAAGCTGGCGACAGTGGCGGGCGACTGGGCTTAGCTGGGCTGAAATTAAATGCCTTTGTAAGGAGAAGAGAAATGACCACAACCATATGACTGGAAGACCTCAGAGCCATGTTTACAAGCTCCCTGCACAATGGAGCAGGATACTGTTAGTGTGTGCATCAGACAGATTTACCTGTAACTGCCAGACAATCCCTTTAGGGTAAAAGACAGAGAGGCAGTGTGTAAGAGAGAGGTTTAGATTTTTTTTTTTTTTTTTGGCTTTGCACAGTGATCTATAAAGAGCACTGAATCATCTACTTCATACTTTAACAGCTGAACTCCTTCTACAGGGACATTCCTTAATAAGCAGACTGCTGCCAATTCTATTACATTTAGTCTACTGTGACAGGAGAGGAAATGAGATGACACACAGTGAAAATGAGACCAGCTGGGATGAGCGTTCAGCAGTTTTGGTGTCCATTTAGTGCCCACATGTCAAAGCTGTACTGGATTAATCTGTGCTGTCATTATTGTATGCACAACCAAGGAATTATGTTCATTCTTACCAAAACTCATTGAGTTCTACTTCCCTTCATTCCAATAGCAAGGTCATCACTTCTGTGGGTAGTCTTTAAAAGGTCCTTGCTCCTTCTTTTTTGCAATTTTTGTCTTGTTAAAGAGTTGAGGTAGTGGATTCAAAGATGCTGGGTGTAGCTGTAATTGTTTCTTTCTTTGCTAATAATAATCTTGCTATTGTTAAATCTGCATTGTCAGATGAGTGCGCACTTTGAGTGAGTAATTCTAGTATCCGTGTGTTCAGTGAGGGCTCTGAAGCGCCACGCGGAAGTGACTGCCAGCTGGCAGGTCACTGACTAGCTGTTCATGTGCTTTGGGGAACATCATAAAGATGCTCCACTGTCTAAAGACAAGTTAAACTATTGGCTAAAGGAAGGGATTGTGTAAGCATACTTAAACACAGGTCAATAGGTGCTTTTTTCCATTAAATGTAATGTGATGCATACCATATCCTGGCTATGGCTATATCCTGAGCATCACTTGCTGACATTTGGCAGTGGAACTCGTCATCTAACTTTACCAGATTCTGGACTGAGCAGTGCTTTATCGCAGCCCATATGCTTTGTGGTGAGCTTGAATGATCTGAGTAATCGTCACTCTCAGTAGAATACAGTCTCAGCACCTTGAGCAATTCTTATTCTCAATGGAAAACTATCAACTTTTTGAGCAATTTCTGTTCTCAGTTGAGAACAGTGTCACAAACTGTGAATGATTCACATCCTCAATAAAGAACCATATCAGCACTTGAGTGATTCTCATCCTCAACAAGGAGCAGTATCACCACTTGGAGTGACTCATATTTTCAACAAAGTACAGCATCAGCACTATTTATGAGTGCTGTCTGTTATTGTCTGGCGAGGTACACCCATCTGGAGGTATTACAAACTTTTATGAAGACGTTGAAATATGGCCTCCACCAATTCCAAGGAAACTGCCCTGGCAATCCAGAATGAAAAGCAGTAGAATGGAAGGTTACATACTGTGTTTCTGTGGTTCTGCAACTGAATGGCGGGCCACCTGGGTCACTTGGGTTGATTCAGAATGGCCAGAAGACAAGCATAATGTAGCAGGGACCTTTTATTAACTGCCAGTTTAAGGTCATGGTCATGAAGTGATGCAATTGGTACTTCCCAAAAAAACAATAACCTTCTGATTTTTATGATTTTGAATGCCCACAGTTTCAACACAGGATGCATATCTATCAGTTAAGCAAGAAATGAATGAGTGACTCATGAGTCATTTAACTGATGGTTTGATTGATTATAGAGATAATTGAGGACATTATATCTTCTCTTCTGCGTATTACCTTCCCCTCCATGGTGCGATCAGTTCAGGATTAATCTTTCGGATGAAATATTCCCCTCCAGGCCTGAGATTGTAGTCAGCACGAGCTATGGAAGGGTCCTCTTTAGGCTCCTCCTTCTGTACAGGTTCTTCTGGGCGGGGTCTGAGCACACCCAGGTAGGGAGGCAGGAAGTTGATGAACACCTGAGACAATCAATAATTCAATCATTGGCAAACTGTAAATTCTCACTGGGAATAAGATGTGATTCAGAGTAACCCTGAACATGCCATTTTAAACCTTTAAAATCATTTACTTTTATTAATAATGTGTTTGATATTTTTTTAAATACTCAATACGTTTAAAAAAACACATCTAAAATTTCATTCTCATAAAAATATCAGGATTTACAATTTTATATCCATTGAAAATAAACTTAAATTAACTCACATTTTTCACAGGTAGACATTAGTGGGATTTCAGTATCAGAGTTTCAACTGGCATATTCTCATTGATTTATCTGACACTAGTTAAATGTTTCAAAAAACATACCATAACAACCATGATTTTGTTCATCAGTAACTAGCTAAGTCAGTTAGCATACAGCTTAGCATGCAGGCTCTGCAGCTAAAAGTTTCACGGTATCACATCATCCTCTAAATTTGGCTGTCATAAGCCCAAAGACATGGTGCTTATTTCATGATGTCATCTCATAGATGTGAGCTCATACATAACATTCCCCAAATATTTTAACAGATGTACAAAGATTAAACTTTATGAGTTTAAAAAGAAATAACAAAAAGTGAATTTAGGACTGTCAACTACACTCATGGGGAAAAAAAAGAGTTCCTCAAAGGGTTTTTGGATAATAAAGGGTTCTTGACTTCCTTAAAGCGTTTTATGTGGATTCCTTTACAATAGGGAAACACTCAGTTTTTTGGGTTCTTATATTTAACATTTAAGGGTTCTCTAGAAGGGACAACTGAAGAACCCTTAATGGTTCTACATTTAACCTTTTCCCCCTAAGAGGGTAGTTAGTGTAACAAGTAGTTAAAGAAAGTAAACTTGTATCTTGTTTGCCTATTGTTTTCAGCAACTACAATACACTTGCACTTTGAGTATATATTGCTCAAGACAGTAAGAAAAAGAATAAGGACAACTGGTTAAATTGTCAGAAGCCTTACTGCAGTAATGGTTAACAGCATCAACATGCTGGCTGACCTTGCGCACCCAGATGGGCATATAGTGTGTGCTGGGGGTCCTGTGGTGCAGGTTTAGCACCACAACACTGAGGATGACTGAGAAGGTCACTAGGATCATTGTAAACATCACATAATTCACAATAATTGGGATTCCCAGAGATGTCTCAGGGACTTTATCAGCAAGCAGGAGCATGAAGACAGTGAGGGCAATAAGGACAGAGATGGACAGAGTCATTTTCTCTCCTGTAGGGAACACCAAAAAAGATGTACCTAAGAAATGATTTAATTATACCATCTTATAGAGCAGAAAAATGACCCTAAGGGCTCAACATGCGGTTAGATCAATGTTTAAGCTAATCTTTTACAAGGATGACTGCTTGAAGCTATCCAGTGAATCTCTTACCATGGCTGAAGATTTAAGCACTACTAAAAAGCCAAAGACTAAGCGTAAGTGTGAATTCTTAATTAATCTATGGAAACCCACCTGCCCCTGGTGGCAGATAGAAAACGAATATAGCCAACACACTAGTAAGGATGCAAGGGACGATGATGTTGATGATGTAGAAAAGTGGTTTCCTCTCGATGATCAGGTAGAAGGTGATGTCTTCATAGAAGTCCTCCTGGATGTTCTTCCTGCTGGGTTTGTGGCAGATCTGCCACTCTCCATTCTCTGAGCAAAGATGACACTAAATCAACACTGAAATCCATCCATCCATCCATCCATCCACAGACAATTTACAGACTATTTACATATGAGAGAGAGATCCAAGTAGAACCTTTAGGTAGTTAAGTACTATCCAAATAACTCTTGATGATCAATATCAGAGAAAACTTAATGCACTCCAATAAGTTAGTATCCAAACAATCTAGTCTATAGGATGGATGGCACCCATAATGCCTTGCAGTTTGTAGAGAGACATTTTTTGACACAGGGCAGTTGGGAAAACATCAGACAGAGGGCAGGAGGTACAGTAATGTTCCCAGACACAGGAAATTGACTGACCAGTAAAAGCATTTTCATCTATGACTATCTCATGAATCTCTTTTCCATCCTCATCCAGGCTGTACTGTAGATCCACCTCTGAGGCATCATACGTATACGAGCGAAACACCATTGTGCAATTCTGCCAATCAAATGGGAAATAGGCCACCTGGAGAAATAAAGCTGTATATTAGTGTTAGCTGTTCTTCAGTTGATTGGTTGTTTAATATTGTTAAGCTGATGAGTGATTGCTGTTTGTAAGTTGTGTGTGCTACAGTTTTAGCTGTACCTCAATGGAGCAGGAGCTGCGGTATATAGCTGGAGGCAGCCAGGAAACTGTGCCATCGCTATTAACCAGCACATTCACATAAAGAGCAACGTCAAACTGCCCATCGTTACTGCAAAATGGACAAAACCACTTTCGCTTAGTGCTTTTTAACAGCATCTGATAAAGGCGCTGCCTTTGACTCTGCTATCTCCCCTGCATAGCTTTGGGTACATGGACACAGAGGTCACATATATTCTGAGCTTAAATAAGAAGCTATGACAGGTGGGATGTCATATTACAGTAGAGCCACAGGTTACAAGTGTAGCTGTTATATTTAAATACGAAGATGGTTTATATATGGACGACGAGCACTCACTTGTTGATTAGGTAGATGTCTGGACGCCATACTTTGGTAGGGGGGATTCGGATAACATCAATATTGTCGTAGTCCTTTGGATTCCAGGACAACCTGTAGTCAGACCATGCCTGAAGTGGGAAGGAAGGAGAAGTGAAAGGAGTCAGGGACAGACAGAGGGAGAGCGAGGCTAGGAACATGGGTGATACATGTAGGATTAAATTTCCAGGAACAGGATTAATCCTGTTCCTGGAAATTTACCTTTCACTAAAATTCAGTTCCAACCCCATATGTCATCTGGATAAACAGTAGTCTGTGGTTTGGGGCAGAACTGAATTACATAGGAAGGTTTATTATCAGGAAACAGCAAACAGTACTTTGATTATATAATTGAATTTCAGACACACAAAGAATGACTGTTAGTGTATTTAGTGTAGAAATTATAGCACTCTCTAATTAGCTTTACTACAGTAGAGAACATAAGAGATGTTACACAAAAAGCAGTTAAGAGCAAAAGGCTCGGCGCAAAACAGAGATGTAATAAATTCTAATTATACAAAGTGACAAGTGAATTAAGACAGCACAGAAATGGAGTGAATCGGTGGAGGAAGATAAATGGAGTGTGCCTCTCACCATGTTCATGAATACATTGGTTGTCATCTCTCCATTCTTCTCATTCTGCAGGAGAGGAGACACACTGACAATATCATGCGGTGGCTAAATCCTGCAGCAGTGGAACACTCAATCCTTTTAGATGAAGTCTAATGGCCCACACACGGCCCGGCACTTTATTAAAGCTTTCAGTGGTGCCGCAGCCAGCGATGAGGAAATGTTGGGAAAAATAGCATTGCATCAAACTATTTCCTTTAGCTACTCTCTTCTGTGGTCACTAACTTATGGTCAGTAGTCATGGTTCTAACTAACTAATGTGGTACTAACTAACTAATTTAGTACTAACTAATGGTCAATAATTGATTTGTATAACATTTTCAGTGTGACTGGAGGTTTATATGACAGTAATGGGATAAAATAATAATTATTTTAGTTACATACACATAATTGGTTACATATAAAAAAATACAGTTTCAGATATCGCTCATCTTAACATAATTCTGTAGTCATTAGAACATTTAACTGAGGTACATTGTACCAGATTTAAATTCAATACACTAGTCTAATATTACCAAAGATCATTTAAATACACTTGCACTATAGCTTACACTTACAAAATGCTATCATTTATTCATGCGAGATATTCTTTACCATATAAAGTTATTCCTAATTTATGTTTATAAAGACATTATTTGGATTGCTCTCAAAATGTCCTACATTTCAAACAAGAAAAGAAAAGAAAGTTAATCATATATTCCATATATATTCTACATATATTCTCAAAATGCTGGTTTGGGATCAAGAGGTATGTGTTCAAGATAACTTGCTGTGTAAAATATGACTATGCAATATTGATAATAGTGATATTGCATCGTTATTGCATATTCTATATTGAAATGTAATCCAGAATTATGGAAAATAGCACTGGTGATATGATTTTGCTAATTGTTTTAACCAGGGAGCCGGCTTTCCCTTGCATTCTTCCTCAGACTGAGCCCTGAAATATGAAATACAGCATGTGTATGTGAGTGTGTATGAAATCCTACCAGACTAATGAGCTGCACTAGCGTCATCCCGACTCTGACCATCACTGTCTCGTTCCAGGCCCGAGCAGGACGCACCTTCAGGTTGTAATCCTCAAATAGATCCTGCAACAACCTCCGCTCTGCCTCAGAACCTCCTAAACACACAGACAAACACAACATTTTGGTGTATTTAGTGGTGTGGGGCATAGTAAGAAACATTTACAGTGAGGACTTTAGGTGAATATTACAGTAGATCATAGAAATGAGACTGTATTGCGTGATCATGCACAGGCAATATTTCTGAGACACATATTTCCAAACTAACCAACTAGACAGTTTTGATGAGATTAGCTATAATCCACCAGAAAGCTAACATTATGTTTACTGGTTGACTTGCCTTTAGAAATAAATATCTCCCCCTCATAAAATATATTTCTGTATTTCCATTGGATTTAAGTTTGACGCATTTAAATGTGTGGTGGCTTGTTTTGTACTATGTATCACAGTAGGGTGAATTAAGGTGGTATATTGTGACATCAAATATATATATATATATATATATATATACAGTACTGTGCAGAAGTCTTAGGCACATGCAAAGAAATGCTGTAGAGTAAAGATGCCTTCAAAAATGAAACTAAATGTTTATACAGTAAACAGTAATAAATGAAACTCATTATTTGGTGTGAAGATCCTTCACTTAAACAAATAGTAGTCTCAGGTACAGTGTGTGCAGTTTTATAAGGAAATGAGCTGTAAGTTTTATGGAGCATCTTGCAGAAGCAGCCACGGTTCTTCTGGAGACTTTGACTGTCACACTTGCTTCGTATTTTTGCAGCAAAACCCAGCAGCCTTCATTATGTTTTTT
>CM075006.1:9181250-9227188 GCA_037576675.1 Pangasius sanitwongsei
GTTTTTGTACTGAATCAATAATGTAGAAGTCATAAAATAAAAATCTATAACAAAGTTTGTACTAAAAAAATAAGGTGCCTAAGACTTTTGCACACTACCGTATATATAATTTTTGTCATGCTGCTACTGCAAGAAATAAATAATAAATTTTACTTGTTTCTTAGTGGTGTTTTTCATACTTTGATTATTACTTAATCTGTTCATACTGGATTTTAGAAAATATTGGGAATGAATTTGGAAAAGTATTGAAGATCTGATTTTCTAAACCCTGCTATTTTTGTTAATGCTGTAAGAAATTAATTATAGAATATTATTACTTATTATCAGCTTAACATCTTAATATGTATTTTATTTTACTTAGTCTACTATGTTCATACAATATTAGAACATGCTGTTGGATCAAATCTTGCTTTTGAAATGCGATTTATTGATGAATAAGTATTCTACAAATAAACAATTTTTTAAACATCTAATCGAGGATGAAAGTAAAGGCTTAAATCATATGTGTCCCATGCCAAACATGTCATTAAAATTGTTTTCAGTCAGTTTTGACCAAAGGGTAAGCCATGCTTCTCTAGCATATGATATAGTTAGTATTTTTCCTTCACATGCATATAGTCAACACCTTAAGAATTTCATAAATGTATGATATTGGGTATTTTATTTCATTAAAGTAGAGAAAGCTTAGACAAAGTGGAAATCGAAAAACTCAGCATAGATAATTCACCCTGCATTATGATATTTTTTAGTCAGTCCTTTTTTTGTCTTTCTCTTTATTTCATGCACAAACGTCTTTCACCGTTATGATCATAACACGAGTCATGTGGCATCCAGCATTAGTGTTAGAGCCTGTCTACACCTGTGCACTGTATGTTTTTCTGTTTATATTCACTGTACATTACAAGGTCAGATAAGACTGTACCATTGCCCTTTGGTACTTGGGGTTAAATCCTTTCCTGTTTTAGAAATCTGTTTAAAACTTCGAGAGATCATACCTGTAAACTGTCAACACACGCACAACCGAGTACTCATTATAAAATACATCATGTTTAAAGATTGAGGCATATAATAACTAAAAAAACTACACTATTATTATTCATAACATTATGGAACACACCAAAAACAAGCAAAAGACATTTGATTACAGCACACAAACCCATTTGTCTTACCTGTGAGAGCGAATATGCTACTGGAATAAAGAACCCAAAGCAGAACCTTCATTCCTGGCTCCATTTTGCCTGTTTGACTCACGTCACACACTGGCCCCTTTACCAGATAGTGATGTGCAGCACGTGGCACACACTCTCACTCTCGGATACACACTGGATCTCTGTCCTTGCTCTTCCGATCAGAGGTTTGTTCAGAAAATAGTTGCGTCAGTGACGTGAACACGGCTCCTGTGACCAAATGCAGCTTTTTCCCCTGGACCACGGTATGGTCATACCATCCTTTCTTTCCTCTCTGGGTTTCGGTGCTCTGTAGATCTGTGGGATGATTCCAGGGCAGGGAATTATGGGATGTAGGGAATGGTCACATACTCTGAGGCACCTGTTGATGGGTGTGTGTGTGTGTGTGTGTGTGTGTGTATATGTGTTTTCAGTAATTGAACGAGAGGGGGAATCTATCACAATAGGGGTATTTTGGCAGTGAGAACAAAGTAAAGCAGACAGCAGGAGCTTCTCCCCTCCAGAGGCCAGAGAGGACACGGACTCTCACATACACAGGAAGTAGGCACCCAGCACATCTCTGAGACACCTTCCAACATGCCACACTTTCATGCTTTCATTCTCTTTCCTTCATTCCTTCTCCCTTACCATCTGTCTCGCAGTCACTCGGCTCCTGGCTTTATCTGCTGTGGTCAGTTTGCTCTTTGTGTCTCTCAGAGGTATGGCATGCATTCATCGGGGCTGCCCAGTGTCACCAGTACAAAGCATTGGACACTCAAGCATGCATGCACACACACGTACTTCTAAAAAAAAAAAACAAAAAAACAAAAAGAACGGGGCTTTGTTGTGTGGTAGTTATTTTTTATGATGTGATATAAAAAACACAAAAAATGGAAAATAATAGTAATACCTTTCATTCATGCGGCATTTCAAACTGCTGTACAATCAGGTAGACAAAATTAAGTTAATTTAAATGAAATTAAATAATAACTAATTTAAAAGAATACACAGGATTAAAAAAAAAATATTTGTACATTCTAAGTGTGAGTTCCTGACCTTAAAATTTCACATGAAACAATTTGCTTACAAAAAAAGTCACCTGAATAATCACGATTTTACATATGAAATTTATATGTGGGGTTTTTCACGCATAGGACATAAGGTTTATTTTTTCACTTGTAATACACTATATTGGCAAATAAATCCTTCCCAGAAGAGTGAAGGTCATTAAAACAGCAAAGGGGACTAAATCTGGAATAGGATGTTCAACACGAACATATGGATGTGATGGTCTGTTGTCCACAAACATTTGGCCATATAGTATATACTATGCAATTTATTTCCCAGTGTTAATTTTTCACATGGTAGTCTGTGTTAGTAGATGTTCAATTGCCATGAACAGTTTTGCACTCAAATCTTCATCAGTGGACAGTGGATAAGTTCAACAAAACAGACTATATGTGAAAACTGTAATAAATGTCCTGGTCACACAATCGCACTATTTGTCCACGTAGTACACAGTCATAGAAGGGAATTATTACATATTTGCACTATCTGGTGTCACCCAGATGAGGATGGGTTCCCTTTTGAGTCTGTTTCCTCCCAAGGTTTCTTTCTCATATCGTCTCAGGGACTTTTTCCTTGCCACCATCGCCTCTGGCTTGCTCATTAGGGATAAATTCATACATTTAAAATGTATATCCCGAACGTATTTATTTCTGTAAAGCTGCTTTGTGACAATGTCCTTTGTTAAAAGCCTATACAAATAAAACTGAATTGAATTAAAAGTTAGAAAATTGTATCACATTGTAAAAAATATATATTTAAAACACATTTACTGTCTTACTCCTGTGGCTCCACGACCTGAACCTATGACCTCAGCAGGAATTTGGAGCCTGCCATCAAATACAACACCATGCAGATTATAAATAATTGTGCTCAGCCTCAGCATCTTTTTTTATATTCCATCTATAAACAAGGGTTGATCCTGCCTGGGAATCCTGCTACATTCTCCTACCATACACCACACATGAGTAACATGCACAGGAGCACAGAGAGCATGTGGAAGATGACATCACTGAGCTTCCTGCACTTCCACTTTAATTCTGTTTGGACACTAAGCCAAGATATATTCAGTTCAGATAAGAGCTAGTTGAATTAGTAGAGCTGTTCAAATGCAATACATGCTTGGCAAGTCCAGAATTGAACCGGATGTAACAGCAAGCCGTGTTCCACAGCAGAGCCAAGTGAAGCATAAAAGGGCAACATAACATGGCAGTTACACTGATTCGATCAAACTCTCCGGCTCGTACTCAAAATAAGACATGTCTGTGGAACATGAAATTTGGACAGAATGTGGACCATTACTCATACTGTATATATTGTATAATAAATACATGATGCCCAGAATTTACAAACTGAAGGCAAACTGAAGGCATTGTCTTAAATTTCAAAACAGCTACTTTTACTTTTATTAACCTCTTCCTTTTCATCACATCTTGTCTTGTTTTGATGGCTTGGTTTGATTGGAAACACACTCCCTTTCTTTAACTGCAATTATGTAGCATGCCAGTTTGGCCAGGCAATTGTGTTACCTGTAATCTGAGGCTATACAACTAGTGATTTCTCACTATAATTTACAGAATTTATGGCTCTTAAAGGATTAAAGGATATCCTTTCATTTTGCAGTGCTTGGGTTCAAGAGTAAAGGGTTAAACTAAGTTATATTAAGATTAAATTTGGTCATTGTATACTCCAAGAAAAATGGGTATATGGGAAATATCATTTCTTGTCGTAAGGGTGGAACCTTTGAGTGTACACCTTTGTACCTTTAGTACATATCTTTTACCTAGAAATTTGAGCTCATTTATTTCTCTCTTTTATACAATTTGTTGTATTCCAGTCAGAGACCAGCAACGTGACCATGTGACAGGTATGAAGCCTTTCAAAATGTGTTTATGAGTTTTATTTAAAGAAATACTCAGCTTAATGCGCTTGTAGTGTATAATTACCACAAACATAACCCTGGTCACATTTGTACTGAGGAGAAAAAAAATGTTAAGCTTTAATTTGTATAGTGTCCTTTTAGATATTTCTTTTTCCAAAGAGAAGGATTTGCAATTATGCTTTAACAACATAGCTAAAAGTACCTCAGTTTCTCTCTGATTGCATGTGGATACCATAAAAACTTCTGGAAAGTGGGAGCAATCTGAATTACTTTTTTTATTACTGGAAAGCTGGATAAAACTAGATAAAAGCTAAAAATTTCTCTCATTTCTGCTTCAGACCTTTATTGTTACAATGTGATGGATGTAGTTAGTTAGTCAATTCAATTCAATATACAATTCATTATTCGATTCAATATTTATTTGTAGAGCGCTTAACGACAGACATTGCTGCAAAGCAGCTTTACAGAAATCCGGATGTACTGTAGAGTTAGATCCTTAATGAGCAAGTCAGATGTGACAGCAGCAAGATAAAAAAAGAACCCTTAGATAACCTGAAGAAGAAACCTTGATAGGAACCAGACACAAAGGGATCGTTGGTGACACCGGATAGTAGTATAAATCATTGTAGTGTACAGTTGTAGAAAAATAACGTCAAACTTACTAAGTGTGCTGCAAAGATGCTCAGTGTGAACATATTGTGAATAAGGGGCCTGGGCTGAGCACAGGACAGTCTTTATGATTACAGCAGCAGCGTGGATGCTAGTGTGGCATAGCATCTTTCTAACTGGTAGTATTACATTCTATTCATTAGCTACATCAGCACTAATTAGTCAAATTTATCACTTCATGTCCTCGCTTGACTATACCTTCCGGCTGTATTACTGGAGATCAGGCGGTCACATTGCTCACACGGCCACAGAGATCACATACTAACAACAGATGGAAGATCCTACCACTTTTCATTCTCCCGCTCTCCTTGACCCTGTCTTTGAAGTTAAACAGCAAAACAACTGCTGTCTGTCTCACTGCATAGCTCAGTGCATGTGTTGGTGTTTTTACTGAGAATTCCCCTATTTGTTGATATAGGTGATGGATTAAGACATGCATGAGAACAAGGTATAAGTATATTACATACGGATTCTGACTAACAGGTGGTTCTTTCTTGTTGATGTACCTAAATATCTTTATTTAACACATCAAGCTCATACATCTATCAAAAAATACATTTCTACAGAAACAAATTCTCAAGGCTGAAACAGTAATCCAATACACAATATCAGTAAACAACACAAAACCTGTGTTGCTTACAGTTACTTACATTGCTCTATTATTGTTCTTGGTGCGTATTGATATTATTATGTGTCACTGTCAGCTTCTTTAACATCCAGACTTGTAGACCGTACACTGCCTCCCTTGCAGATCACTTTACATACTATAAAAGCCTCTGCCAAAGAATAAATGTCAATAGCCAGCAGTATGTAAGTAACACACTGCCTAGTGCTGTGGAGTTCAAAAGGTCTGATCGATGACCGCTAGGATCAAGGATTCATGAAAGGGTCAGTGGGAGTAGCATTGAAACTAGCATCAGCAAAAATGGCTAATGTTCCAACAGTGGTGAAGATGACAAAGATCCAGAGGAAGAGTCGATCAACCACCATGGCCACATACTGCCAGTCTTCCTTTAACTGAGAATGAAAGGGAAGAAAAAGATGTGAATAAGAAAGAAAAGAAAATGGATAGATGATAAGGGCATAGGGGGGAGAAGACATAAAAGAAGAGCATATTCACAGCAAACACAGCAGTGATGAATCTTTTTTTTTTCCAGATCAACACATGTTGTTTTCTGTTTTCACAAGAAATGCATATAGTAGCTACATGTGTCAACCATTTTATTTGTCATTTTCCACCTTTAGCAGATGTGGAAATATATTTCTTTTTAAAAAGCATCACTTTGAAGCTATTTTCATGCTTCTAACTGCTCAACTCAGGTGTATAGACACATTGCTTCAGCTCATCGATGCTAATATTAGAAACTGTGCCAACGTCATGACATCCAAACCCACTGATGAGTCACGACACTGGAGGCTAAATTTTCAGCTGTTTTTTGTAGTATTATATACTTTCTTATTCCTTGTGCTTTTCCACAGAGCAACCAAAGTAAACCTTTATATGATACTTGCAAAAGACATACATTTAGCTAACTACTTTGTAGTTCCTGCATAATTCAGAGTACTGAATAATATGCTTTAAGATGATTAACTTGAAAGTAAAAAATCGTTGAACTTTTATCATTATTATTATTATTAATGAGCATGTTGCCTGTGTATGATTTTTGAAGTGGTACTCTCAAGGGTACATCTTTTGTACCATTATGTCGTGGAAATAAACAGACAGGTTCAAAGGTCAGCACCAACAGGAAAGGCATCAGGTTGAAGGGATTATGATGTTTTAAATGCACTCATCTCCTTATCTCTGATTCTAAAACCCAGTCTGGAACGCTTCAGATGATGGAGTTAGATTATTCACTAACCGACAGATGTACTAAATATGGGTAATATATAAATGGCTAATACTAAAAAACATGTAAATGTAAGAGTCTCTTACAGCTTCATAGTCTTTCTCAGCTTGTAGCTGCTCAGCGATGTAGCAGATAGCCTCCACGGCCGATTTCAGCTCAGGGGGCAGCGTCAGGTAGTGACTGGGGCCATCGATGAACTTCCGCAGGTCAGTGCACAGGCCGTCTGGCTGGTACCTGGGACACAGTTCCACTACTGAATTAATTTGTGTGTTACTTCAGCAAGTTTCATTAGCACAAGGCCACATAACTGCTGTTAATAACAATAGTACCAAAGCTTTTTTCATGCAGTGCATCACCCTGGTTTATTTATTTTGGGCTCCTGAGGAAATTTTAGAATGGATCCGACTCCACCCCATGGACTTTTTGTTCTGTGACGAGTGGTACTTGGGAGTAGGAGGCTTGTTGATTTACAATTGCAATTCATATTGCAGGAAGGGTAGAGGGCTTTAAACACTACAGACTTCCCCTTTAAAGAGTCAAGAAAGTAAGATTCCACTTAATCTAAAATGAACACGATTATTTTTTTAAGTTGAAACTGACAGGGATATAGAAAGACAATGATGACACTGGGTTACTATGTGCTTATATACATGTTTGTATATGATCTGATTACAGATACAATCCCAAATTTTAGAATAGCAGCTTCCCCAAACACCATTTCCAAGGTGACTTCTGCTAGTGAGGACAGCAAATCTCTCTTTCCTTTCACATGTCTCTCTTTCTCATCTTTGTTCTTTGGTGACCGGGGGCTGTTGGTCCACCTGCTAAATTCCCTATACGTTGATTATCTGGCTCTCACAACAGCTGTGCTGTGTCTCCATTCCATTGGCGTGTCCTTTTAACATCTGTTTCATTATGAAACTCTCTCACTTTCTCAGCCCCTCTTCATCCATCCCACTCCTGACCTTTTATAGCAGCACCTTATCAAGTTAATCTGCTGGCCCTCACAGTGCAGCAGTTGCACCATCTTGCCACTGAGAGGCAGAGTAGCTCTTCATTTCCTTCTGCACATGTTTCTCGAGCCCTTCCTGTGGGCTGGTTGAGTATTTTGGGCATGCTGCAGTTGCTGTGGAATCCCAGCATGCACCACAGACCTAATCAGTACTCTTATTACAGAGGGAAGCCCATTCATTTGATTAAGTGCCTTATTTGTTCAGCCGGTATCTGTTTTCTATATTTACCTACACAATGTCATGCATACACATACAGCATCCTGAGTGCAGACATCTCATTCAAACCGCAAATCATCTTAAAACATGAATATTGATTCAAAAAAGAGCTAGGCAGACATTTTTGCTCTGGTCCACCTTATTGGATCGATAACGTATAGGTAAGTAGAAGGTTTTGATTGTAATGATGGGAAGAAAAAATATCAACATGAACATGATTTACATAATGAATTAAACACAACAGGGTGTGCTCTAATAGGAAGTTAATTATTTTCCTATAACAGCATGTGCCAAAGTGTTTCTTCCTCTAAAACCACAGCGAATGACCAACAATTACATTTTTACTTAATTAAAGAATGACACCTCATACTTTTTTTATTAGTTTATAAATACATTTAACGTAGTTGCTGTTATCTCTTTTTTCCCTTGACGTTTAGAGCGTGTCACGTTACCGAGAAATCGGCAAACTTTCCTGAACACTTTGGCTCTGGAAGTGTTTTGGTGTCTACTAAGAGTTACAAAGAACTGACACTGGAGACTCCTTCCATTAAATAAAGTTCATTTTACAAAAAGCTACACCATTGAAAGAAGAAACTGTACTGCACTGAATTATAGAAAAAAAACCCCAGTCTAAGTGTTAGCAGCTAACAAGGGACGTCGCAATAATGTTGGCAATATGTGCAATTCTGCTCTCCTAGATAGTTATAAAGTAACATTTAATGGAATTCAACTCTATTTAACTCTATGAATATTACAGACATATACTGCTGTATATACTGTATGTATTAAAATGTTTTGAGTTGAAAGAACATTCAACCTTTATACACTCGGTTGTGTGTTGGTCTTACATAGTGTAAACGTTCCTGTAACAGCAGGAAAATGTTAAAGCCAGCCAACTGAAAGAGAGTATTCCATCCCTCCCACACAGAGAGCACAGTCAGTTTTGCTCCCTTGACTCCTGACCTTAGCATCATCATGAACGTAGCATCATCAGGATTTGAAATTGCGATCCCAAGACAATAGGGGCCCTGAAAACTTTTAAGGATGCCCAGCAAAGGAAGACATGTTGCTCAGTACACAGAGTACACTCAACACGATACTTCCTTACTGCTGCGCAGATTTAAGACAGACAGGCAGCAGTGGCAATAATTCATCATTCTCCTGCCTTAACCCTGATACGTTAAGCTGATAGGTTCACTTAACATGCCTTATACCTTCCTGCCGTCTTTCCCACTGTAGATTCTAGCTGTGGGTCAGCAGGCACGAATGACTAATCAAATACAATATGAGTAAGACATGGTTCTTGTGATGCCAAAACACATCTTAAAACCAATTAAAAGGCGCAAAGTATTGCTGCCTCATCAAATCTCTTAGATATTCCCTTCGCCTCTCTTTCCCTCTCATTTTTCTCCCTCTTCTCTCTTCCACGTTTCCTTCACTCTCTAACTCTCACATGCCCTGAACTAATGTGTATCAACTTGCGCTGACCGTTATTGTTTTTTTCACGTTCCAGTGTGATTACCTGGATACAGATACGGTCTCTTTTTCTCTTGTATCTTTCTGGCAATGAGCGTCCAATTTATCACGCATGGTGTCTAAAAATATATAGCTCTAAAAATTCTTTAATATTTGAACTTATTATCCACTGAGAAGAGCAAATTCCTTGTGGGAAACAAACTTAGCTTATAAAGTGAAATACAAATTCATTTGTAAAATGAATATAATTACTTACACCAACTGTATAAGATCATGAACATTAAATAATTATAAGGGTATTATTCTAAAATACTTATAGTACTTTTATATGGCCCAGCTCTATTGCATAATGATGTGAGGGTGTCTATATGTACAAGATCTGTAAAATGTATAACCTGTCAGACTTATTCACATTTCTACTTTGACTTTGCAGAAATAGACGTGTGCTTCTGTGATGCTTCGATCACATACCTTCTATTATTTGTACAACATAATAGCAAGAGCCTGTTCGAGACTTTAGCCAAGTAGTGACATTTTGCATTATGAGAACTGTTATGCATTTTCTTTAGTTTCTCATTATCATATAGCAGGTGTATGAAACTGAAAATTGTAGGAGGATTAGTCACATAAAATACTATGCTTACATGTCCAGATATGGATGCATGACAACAATATGACTAAATAGAGATAATGTTTTCAACACTCACTGTTTAACTGTGATTAGTTCGTGTCTGTGAGTAAGACCCAGAGTTTGAAGTGGTAATATTTAGTTTCACACCAGTGCTTATTACTTTTTAACGAGTACCACAGACACTGAGGAGAACAGTTTGAAGAATTGTTGGAGTGTTTTGAAGAATAAACGCTAATGTCTTTGTCCAGTTGCCTTTAAAAATTCTGTTTTCATTGTATAGAAGCCAAAACGGATCAAGTTTAAAAAAACTTGTAGTTCAGGGAGTTGCTGAACTACAGCCAGGTTTTGTATTTATTTATTTTTTTTACATACATTGATCTGCTCTGCTACAGTATTTTTCGAGTGCTCACGTCAGTCTGCTGAAATACCTTGCTGGCTCCACAACTGTACCGAGGCCTGCCCATTGGTGACCTCTGGCTATACAGAAAAGTCCTAGGGTGAAAGGGCTGTTTGTTTAATTGTTGCCTTTTGCGTACATCAGCCATCACTTCACACACTCATTACCTCCCCCTTGCGATCGTGGCCTTCATGCTGAGTGCATGTTGGAGTTACCTGTTGGGTTTGGGAAAGAGCACACAGGTGTTGGGCTTGCGGATGAAGTATTCGTCTGCTGCCCGGCTGATGCTTTTGTGGTTCTCCTTCTTGTGTGGACGCTCCAGAGAGATCGGTGTCTCCACTTTCGGCCTCAGGAGACCCAGATATGGTGGCAGCATGTGGATGAAAATCTGCAGGAAAAGGATATGTCTATTATTGTATTTCACATTAAACTCAAATTTGAAACCAATGAATGGACCTCTTTAATAGTGCTTCATAAAGTGTTCCATAATTATTAAATGTTTAATGATAGCAGTTAGCTGAAGTGACTGAAGTTCTTAGCAATAAACAGCGTATATGAGATGCTTGTTTGCAATCAAGCAACATCTGGTTTGAACTTTCAAAGTTTACTAGAGTGTATAATTGTACTCTAAAAGTGTTGACAAGAATACGAGGGGTCAGTGTGTAAAAAAGGTTGAGTATGTGATGAAATATAACAACAAACATTGTCAGCGAAAGACAAATGAAAGACAGGTGAGCTCTAGAAGATTTTTGCCTTGTTCAGCCTTCTAAATACCCCATGTTTCACGCATGAGATCAGTTTATTTTAATTACTGCTAATGTTGAGGGAGGTCATGCATTGTACAGAGAAAAGTTTAATGAGCACCAATTACGTTTGTTACAGAGACAGTGCTATAAATATAGCCGGTGTAAAAACGACATAAGACTGTAATTTAAGACCCTGTGTTTGGACGTTTTCCTTGAATAACCTTGAACAGTAATAAAAAAGTAGTGGGGTGGTATGTAGCTGCCAACTATTTAAGCTACAGACAGTGGAGGCTGCCAGGCATGACTTCATGAAGTGTGCGAGAGACAGAAATTGATGTTATGAGGGCTCACCTAGTGGACACACACACATACACACACACACACACACACACACACAATCCCAACTGTCATATTCATACAGTGCCTCTTCTGGGTTGGTGTGGCTATTTAGACCACATACATAGAAAGGATTGAAAGAATGCAAGGCATCTGAATTTGCGTTCATTGCATTATTTTGATTTTCTTCTTGAAATAAAAAAAAAACTATGCAAATGAGATGTTCAAAACAGTTTCTGGGTTACAGGGTTACTGGGGTACGGTTATTTCTCATATTATTTCAGATTCATATTGGAGCTAAAATTACTGAAAGATCAATGAATAACCCAGATGTGTATCAGCACTCACTGGGAAGCAAGAAAAATAGACTAAAGATTGCTGTTCATGCCTGATGTACTGTTAATATGGATTATTATGTGCTTTTTAAAAATATTATATTATTAAATTAAGAATATTTAATTCTACATATTTGTTGATCCCTTTTTAATAATATCCTTTATGAAAACAAAAACCAGAGTACACATCTTAACCAGAGAATAGCTCATGTGTACTTCCAGGTCGACTCTATTCACATGGACATGAGTACCATGGGCATTTTTTCATATTTGGATTCATGAATATTTGAATTCTAGATTTGGTGAAACAAGTAGAACCAATTAAAAACAACTCAATAATTTCTTGAAAATGAAAATGAAAAATGAAACAATTTCCTGTTTTAGTGTATTACAAGAAAAAAAAATGCTGTGAAATGAAAAATGAATGAACACAACCTACGCATTTATTTATTTATTTATTTTTACCAGCACTGCTATTATAATCTGATAAACTTTGAATAGCTGAAGTGATTTGATTCTGAATTAAAAATCAATCAGTTTTGTAGTGCAACCCCCCCCCACTAGTTTCTGCTTGATGTATTATTTTGGAAGGTCCATGTACTTTTACATCCGTCTTCTCAGAGCTTTCCAGAGAATCAGACTGAGCCTGAACTGGTCACTATAACATTTCTGAGCCATGAATCTAAAGTGTTAAGCAGCTTTAACCAGTGACCATATATGTATTACATATTATTTGATTCCCCCATTAAACAGCTACTGAACATATAGGGAAAGAGTCACAGGGCTGATAGAGTGATTAGTGTTGCTATATCACATTCTTACTTCTACATCCACTGTTCTTATCTAGTCACTATTCATTACCCTGTTTCTTTTGCTCCAGAAGACCTCTTGCCCCAGTTTCTTTTCAATTTGTGATTGGAAGAGGAACCATGTGGCATGTCTCACCTTTTATCTAATGGGCTTTCAATAACGTGGAGACGTAAAACTGTGAACTGTTCTAAAATAGTTTTTTTTTCTTGATTTCTATAGTGTGTTTTAATGTCCTTTTTTCTTTGTGGTTCATTTCTAAGCATGTCATGTAATGTTTTTTTTTTTTTTTTTACAAATCTGCAGTTTTCCAGGAAAGTCATGAAATGTGGCCAGAGCTTGCTGCAAGGACAGCATTTCATTTACTCATATTCACACTTAAATCAGGTTTTTTTTTTACCACTTTGCAATAGCCTTTTATGTCAATATGGCAAATAGTGTCTGCTATGGCAAATATACAGCTGCATTATAGAGCTCAAATAAGCTCAGCAGTTCAAACAAATAAGTCTACAAGTTCACCAATTGAGTGAGGAGTTTTAAATCTCTGTGCAAACGTCCATTTGGAGGACTTTAACTCTAAATCCAAATTTTTTAACTCCTTTAACTAAACCAGCTTTCCAAGGAGACTTAGTATCTAAAACCTAGAGCCAGATGTGTTTAAGGTTCAACGTTTGAACAGCTGGTATTCATCAGAAATATCAAGATTTTCACTTATTAAGGACGATTTGCTAAAGACATCTGGTGAAAAGCAGCTGCATATCGATATGCTGTCTCTGCGTACAGAATAACTCAGCAGATCAGTGTAATAAGGTGAATGGATAAGAGTGCTGCACTGTTGGCTAACCTTGCGCACCAACAGGGGCATATGGTGAGTGCTTGGTGAGCGGTGGTGCAGATTCAACACCACCACACTGAGAATAACCGAACACGTCACCAGGACCATGGTGAACATCAGGTAGTTGACGATGATGGGGACACCCAGAGATGTCTCGGGGACTTTATCCGCCAGCAGGAGCAGAAAGACAGTAAGGGTCAGCAGCACGTTGATGGACAAACCCATCTTCTCTCCTGAGCAGAGACAAATGGAAAGAGGATAAGAGGAGGAAGACATGCATGCTTAAGAGGTAAGAAGTTCTTAGGCATTGACATACATAAAGATATGTATACTGGCAAGAATATCTTTACCTTGTCCATATACACCCATCCCAATCCAACAGCCAATTCATTCGTAAAGTTGTTTCTGTACATACATGACCCACATAATAATACAGAAAAACACACTCTCTAGTGTGCAGCTTCTTCCCCGAGGCTTCCTCACAGAGGTCACTGAGGTCAGGTCTGAGCAACTGCATGTAGCAGTGATTTATGGAGTGGATTTTACGAAGATAAAAAATGAACCTAGTGGTCATGTAATGAGCTGTAACACTGCTGTTAGAGGCCACACAGGGGACAGCTCTGGTAAATCACCACTGGCTGAGTCATAGATTTAAACCAGTTAATTGAATGGAACATCACACAGGAGAGTCTACACACCAAATACTCAAAAACAAATATCACAAAAATAAACAAATATTATAACATATATCATATTATATCAAATAACCAGCTCTGTATTACTCATCTAAAACATTTAGTCTAACACAGAGTGTTTGTGTCTCCATCTGCATTAGGGGTAGAGTGAATGATGATGAACCTGCTCATTGATTTCTAGCCACAATGATTCATAGTTTTTCCATTTTAGGATCAACTTTTAGTAGTATTTGGATTACAGGGAGTCCCAAAAGTCTCCATACATAGGGGAAATTAACACTTTTTAGCAAAATGTAACTTTATTTACAAAAAAATCCTCCACATGATTGCCATTTCTTTGTAAACATACACTGAGTCTCCCCCACTCTTGACTTGTGTTAACACATCTTGTGTTATGCATGTAATTGTATGTCCATCGCAACCTTGCGACAGCTTCCCGATCCAGCCATGAGAATGATTTCAATACATTCTTCTTTTATCAAAGACATTCTTAAAGGCTATCCGAAAAAAAAACATAGAATATAAACTAAGTATGCAAAATTTTGGAAGACATTTTGCTAAAAAGTGTTAATTTCCCCAATGTATGGAGACTTTAGGGACTCCCTCTATATTTTGGACTAGCCTTAATCTGCTCCTGAATAATTGCCAATTCGAATAGTTTGGGGCATAGACGGACTGAAAATTGACGGTTGCTTTTGTAGCAGTAAGCTAAATATTCCTGATTCCTGATTTATTTTATGTGTTTATGTCTGAGTAAATGATTAAATGTAAGTTTAATTAATCAATTGCAATTGTAATTAGTAACATTTTAGTTTTCTCAATTTTCTCCTTGTAGCTGACTGTTGTTTAATACAATGAGTCTACTACAAAGATCATGTTGAGTAAAACGCAAGTTCTGGCTGGAACTAGTGGGTCAAAACATCCCTCTAATTTGATGAAAATAACATCTGCAAATGATGAATGGTAATATTGACCTACCTCTAAAAGACCTTTCCAATAGATAATTCCTAAAGAAATATTAAGCTACTGTATTACTGGAAGCTTCAAGAATGTGGCAGATTTGAGTTGTTGGGCCTCACCAGCGTCGGGTGGCAGATAGAAGTTGAAGATGGCGATGATTGTGATGAGGATGCAGGGCAGGATGATGTTGACTACATAGTACATGGGTTTGCGCTCGATGATCAGGTAGAAGGTGATGTCTTCATACAGGTCCTCTTTCTTTACATTCTTCCTGGTAGGCTTGTGACGGATATGCCATTCACCGCTCTCTGAGGAAAAGGCAACCAATTAAGAGTGCAGGTGTGTGTTCATGTGTGTATTTTGCTTATTCATCCAATGCTCTCTATAATGAAAAAAGCAGATCTTTTTTCAGTTCTCGCTCTCAGAATCTGCCAAGGCTTGTCTGAGCTGCTTGTGTGTATTCATACCACTGAAACCGGTGTCATAGATCATCTCTCGTATCTCGTTGCCTTTCTCATCGAGGGCATGCTGAAGATCCATTTCAGAGGAGTCGTAAGTGAATGACTTGAACACCATGGTGCAGTTCTGCCAGTCAAACGGAAAGTATGTCACCTGCAAAACGAAATGAAGGATTTGTGGGGAAGACAGATACAAAAATGAGAGTATAAGAATGGAGTAAAGAGGGTCAGTATGTCAGTATTATATGTGTACATATGACAGTATTTTTGTGTGTATGTGTCATCCTATGACATGCATTAGTCCTTTATTCTCGCTTTCTTATACACACGTACACAGCCAAAAAGCAATGCAAAACCAAATATATATATAGAGGAAGGTGAATTTTCAGAAATAATGTGTGTGTGAGAGAAAGAGAAAGATAAAAGGAGAGAGAAAAAAGAGAGAACAAGCAGTAATACATGAACAAAGGATGGAGTAAGTAATTTAGGAGAAACAATTCAGATTAATGTGATGAAAATGGTGGAGACAAATATACAAGCCTGGAATAAACTATTAAAATTATTGTTACCACCCTGAAGGTGATTATTTTTCAATAAAAGTACATCCTGAAATGTTTTTATGTCACAGCAATGTGCCATTCCTATTTTTTAAAATTTATTTAAGAACACTATGTCACACATTTTTAAACATTTACAGTTACATTTAATGGTGTGGAAGACAACTAGTGCATTTACTGAGTAAGAAATTTGGCTACTCTATCCACCTCTGTAGTGTGCAGGCCACAGTTCTATTGTCACTCTCTGCTGTGTTTCTTTCACAACGTGCCACGTTCTTTACCACTGCCTCTTTCATCTTAACAATGCACCTAACACCTAACACCTAACACCTAACACCTAATGGGGGCAGTCGTGGCCTAATGGTTAGAGAGTTGGACCTGTAACCCGAAGGTGAACCTGAAGGTTGTGGGTTTGAGTCTCAGGTCCGGCAGGGATTGTAGGTGGGGGGACTGAATGACCAGCGCTCTCTTCCACCCTGAATACCACGACTGAGGTGAGACCCTTGAGCAAGGCACCGAACCCCCAACTGCTCCCTGGGCGCCGCAGCAAAAAAATGCCACCCACTGCTCCGGGTGTGTGTGTGTGTGTGCGCACTTGGATGGGTTAAATGCGGAGCACAAATTACGAGTATGGGTCACCATGCTTGGCTACACGTCACTTCACTTTTCACTTTAAAAAACTAATATTCAAACTAATTTCTAATGTTTGAATACATTGCTGATTGATTTGTCCCGATTTTGTTTTAGTTACATAATCATGTGTGAAATTGTGTGTGAAACTGTCCATTTACTTTTTGACTCGTATAATGAGAGGTCTGTGGATAAAAGGTGCTTCAGGTCATACATGGTATAACTGATATGGCTGTAACAAGGACTTAGGACTCATTTTTCCTCTCATGCTCACTACAAGCACTTCCGTATCACTTAAGCAGGACATGTTGCTATGTTCATTGCGAAGTCTTGCCATCTTGCCACTTTGTTCGCCTTGCTCTCATTAAACCTTCTGCACATGGATCCTCACTCTGCCTCTGAATCTTCAATGTTACCCAAGCCTTAAACTAAGACTGAGATTCTGCTTTTTAATGTAATAATCATGGTTACATTTCAAATCCAGTGTGCTGGAGTACAGAGTAAAAAAAATAACAAAACATTGTGTCACTACCCAAATGCTTTAATAAGTTGTAATGTTTTTTCTTACCTTTACACCACAAGAGCTGCGGTAAAGGGCAGGAGGGTTCCATGTCACTCTGCCATTACTGTTTACCTGAACATGAACGCGTAGAGCCACTTCAAACACACCGTCGTTACTGCACACACACATGGAGGGGGAACAAGATGATGTAAATACCTTCACATAAATATTGGAGATAAACATTTGCATATTCTTGAACAATTCACTTGATTTCCATTTGATTTACAATGCACTTGATTTGCATTCAGTATCAATATTATGGATCATTCTCCTACAGGGACATCAGTTAAAAAGTTAAAACACTATATGATTTAGCTGAGTCATCTTTATAGAACATGCTGAGAAACACATATTGGATATTGAACCTGAGCTAATGTAGTGGACCACTGACCATCAGCCTGCAGGCTCACAGGGTCAATAAAGAAGCAGCCCCCGCTTTCTGCATGATGGAGTTAACCACATAGGGTCACCTTCTTTTCTTGAAGAGTTGACACCGTGTTAACAGTAAATAACTTTTCTTCTCATCAGACCTGCTGGCGTAATTTGTAGGATTGAGAAACACGGGGCAGTTGTTGCCGTCATGCAAACGGTGATATAATACAGCGTTCATGTAATGAGACAATTCACAGTATCACTATTTTAGTGGTTTTGGCTCTTGGGATATGACATGAAACAGTGTTCAGCAGTATATTTGCTTGACAAAATGTGTAGAAGTTTGAATTCTCTGAAGGTAGCTAGGATGCACCCCTGTGTCCACTCCGTCCTTCAAGTCTCCAGCATCCCTGGGGTGAGCTATATAGGATTGGCAGTAATTTTTTTTATATATAGTGCCGTCCCTGGTGATTCTCTGACAAAGCTTTAATGCAGCACTTTTCATTCACCAGCTTGTTCCTGGGGTATTTTCACTTAAGTCAGTTAAATACATGTTCAATCAATAATATTCTACTGTTTATATTATGGAAATATTAATTTAGCAGTGTATTTCAGCTCACTGTCCCACTGCATACAGTTTTGCGGTATTTAGTTGGATATGAGCAGTTAAGATGTTTCTATACTATCCTTTCACAGCTGGCTGTAGTTCACACACCAGTAAAAATAAATAAGCATTTCCAAAAGCAGCCATAAATATCCATGACATGTGAATTAATGACAAATTGCTAGCAAAAAAAACCAAACAACTAAGCAGCAAATTGTCCAATATCCTCTGAAATGGGGTGACTATGTATAAAAAGAGCTGCGATTCTTACTTGGTTTTGCCAAATACAGATGTACAGATAGAGCGACATATGGAATGTAGCTATGTCTATAGTAGGGCAGGGGTGGTTCAGTTGTTAAAGTTCTGAGCAAATAATTTAAAGATTCTAGTTCAAATCTCAGGATCACTATTAAAACCACTGTTGGACCTATAATACCCAACATGCAATACACAATGATGTAGTTCATCCATTGGCTATCTCTACTGTGATCAACCAGTCCGGACCTGTGAGTGAGACATGTCACTCTGATACGTCACTCTGGCTCTCCTAAAACAGGAAGAGCCTACCTCATTTGTAAAAATACAAAAACAACATGCCAGTAGTAGGGCTATCCAAGTAACTCTGGTTGCTAGGCTAATTGGGTCTTTTTTTCCATCAGGTTCCATGCACATAACTTTTGTCTTAAAATATGAAAGTTCATCAGCTGAAGATGAAAATGAAGAAGGGATGCCAATTTTATCGGAAGCACCTTTAACAGGAACGTACAAATCAATGTGAGCTAGCCGGCAGACTATAAAGTGAGTGTGGCTTCTTCAGGATCTATTTCCACTAGAGGAGCAAAAATAAGCAAAAAAGTGGCCATATTTGTCTAAAATGTCACTTACTTTTTATTAATTTCATGTTTATAGACCTGCTGTATAAAAGCAATATTGGCCAATATTCAGTATAAGCACACTCTTGCTCATGTGATATTTCTTAAATGAAAAAGTGGAATTAAAACACCCCTACAGGATATTTTTTGGTGTAGAATCTTAACTTTATAGGTACTTATTTTAACTTTGTAGGTTTCAAATAAAATGTGAAGGAGTAGGAAATCAAAATGACAAAAACTTACTGCCAGGCTGTCTAATAGCTTATGGCTTGCAAAGTGATTGTGATTAATGCCTGAGTCTTGTTTTGAGGACTAACACACTTGCCAGCTCTCTAAAATGAAGTGGTGGACAGCTGTCTTTGGACTCCACTAACAATTAAAGTGTGAGGTACATAAATGATATTTCAATAACATTATTTGGACCATAAATCATAATAAATTGTCCAATAAATATATTTAGCACTATTCTACACATGCGTGTTCCTGTTCTGCAGTACAGTTGTTCAATACAGCTGTTTCATCCATCCTTTATCATACCTGACTCAACTCACTGGGGGTTTGGTATTTAGCTGATGAGACATCTAGTATGCTAGCACCAAATTTCAGGGGTTACTGTGATGCTAAAATATTGCCCTGCACACCTGAATTTATATTATTACATGTCATAATTGCAAGTAGAGCTTGTATTAAATTAGCTTTATTTGTCTTATTATGTTTGATATACACTATATCAATTCCTGTCATAAAAGGTTAACCAGGGCCTTATGTACATTACATCTGTATCAATAGTTTCTGAATGTGAGGAGGAGTAAGATGCCATGCAAGACTCTGACCTTAATTTAGAGTTAAGGCAAGACACTACAGGTGAATAGGGTCATTTTTGACCCTATTCATAGCTTTACAAGTATTTTTGATATTGAAACTTTTCCCAAAATGTGCAATTATTTATGCAACGAGGCGTCGTCTAATTAAATATATGGAAATAATATGAACATCTCATCTTTGTACGATTGTGGAATTAAAACGTTAATTTCATGGTGAACACACTTCAGATAAAGAGTTTTACAGGAGTTTGTTGGAATTTTTATGGCATGTTTCAGTATAAAATCTATCATAAATCCAACAATTTTCAACATTTTGAGAGCTTATAAATAGGGATAGGAATTCACATGTAAAATATCATGAATGTAAGTCATCTAGATTTTTGGTTCTGAACAGAGAAAAAATGATTTAGAGAGTTTAAAAACAAATGTATGTGACGTAATGTGATTGTGCCAAGTGGGCAGAGCTTAAAATCTTCAATTGCTAACTTTCAGATAAGTCTTTCAGAGGTCTTGAGTGAGGAAAAAAGTGAAATAAACTTATTAGTATTGAGTGGCTAAATTACAATTTAAGAGTACACATGTTATAGATTCATATTTTATCCAAAAATCTGAAAAATGATTTCTACCTGTAGTGTATCACCTTAATAGAAACGTGTCTAACTCTACACACTACCAGGCTTGTGTAAGTAACAGTAGTAGACAAAGTGAAAGAGAGGCAGAAAGACTGTGTACTGACTTTATACAACTGAATTTCTAATTGCTTGTTCAAATCATGGTAACACACACCCACTTGTTAATAAGAACGATGTCCGGGAGCCACACTTTTGCTGAGGGAATTCGCAGTACGTCAATCCCATCATGATCTCTGGGATTCCAGGTCAAACGGTGATCGTTCCACTCCTGTCAAAGATATCAGACCTGAATGTTATCCAGCAGTTTTACTCTTTTTTTTTTGGTTCATATGAAAGTGAACACAGCGTTAGAAACAAAAAGGTGAAGGCAAACGAGGATAAAACATGCAGGAAACAAAGCGAGACGCCTCGGAAATGAGAAATCAAACCAGTTCATCATTTCATCACGTTATTTCAAATTTTCCTCCCTCCACCATTAATTATACTAGATGCAATTTCTCTGTGCAGTTGTCTGTGAATAATATCTGGGACATTTGAATAATAATGGTTCGTTTTGCATAATTTGTTCTTTATTGTTTCTAGTGTTCATAGCTCGTACATAATGGATGCGTGTGTGTTGTGTTGGCATTTGGCTCAGTAAGCTGTGGTGCTTCTGAGGCTGGCATTTCACAAAATGTACAAATAAGGCTTTCTACAATTGAAATGATGAGCTGGTTATATATTGTTGTTTTTTTTTTTTTTGTTCAGTCTGCTGCCATTTCCCTCTGTTTTTGTAGCAAAAGCCAAAAGCATATCACAGCTCTGCAGTAACAGCACTCACCAGGTTCATGATGACGATGGTGTTCATCTCTTCATCTTTCATGTTCTGTGGTGGGAAATGGGGAACACATGAGAAGAAATCTGCTAATTAATGTAAAATAAGTGCAAAATTTTCATGAAATTATTACACACATTTTAAAGGTTATATGAGTATTAAGGCTGTGATCATGATTTTTGTCTTTTGTCACTTAATTAAACTATGCTAATAGTGAAAACTAGGCTAATTGGTGGAGTGTTACCACCCCGAACCTGATTATTTGCTTATAACAGAATGTCCCGAAGTTTTATTTCACTTATATTGCAGCAATTGGCCAATTATTATATTTATTATTGATTAAAGAACTACTTTTTATCCATTTATAGTTATATTTAATGTTGTAGAACATCTGTGGAACAATACTTATCACTTATTAGCCACAAAACACCCCAAAACAAAAATGTGTCTTGTCATGTTATCGTGTCTTTCTCGTGGACGAAAACTTATTGACGGTTATATAAGTGCAGACACTAGATACTCTTTCCATAAACGGTAACTAAACATCACCTTACAGAACGCTTCACCATACCAACAATATGTTTTTCTTTGTTATAAAACAGCATGATTGTTAACGTGTTTATTATTATTATTATTATTATTATTATTATTATTATTATTATAACCTTCAGTGCTTGGCCCCCTATTGTTAATCTACATTTTCTTCTTCTTATTATTATTCTTCCGCTTCTTCTTCTTCTTCTTCTGCCTAGGGTACCTATGGCAGCCCATAGAACCGTCTGATAAAAAGTTGTGAAATTTGGCACACTGCTTGGGGAGGGACTAAGGAACATTCTGACCAAATTTGGGCCAAGTGCTGGCAAAGCTCTAGCGCCACCATCGGGTTAAATTTGGGCCTAATTCTGAAGTACGTTTATGGTCATAACTTTTGAATCATGTGTCCAAAATTTAAAAGCCCTGGATTCCCTGGGTCGAGACAAGTTCAATGCACGCTATGAATAATTAGATTTTCCACCATCTTGGATTTTTTCAAAAAGTTTTTTCGCTACTCCTCCTAGAAAATTTGTCCAATCATCACCAAATTTGGCACACGTAATCTCCAGAGTAAGCCTCACAAAAGTTATCAAAAGAATTTTGATTGCTCCAAATGATTTGCCTGTAAGGGGCCAATGAATCTGAAGGCAAAGCCACCAAACAGGAAGTGAGCTATATCTCAGTAACGACTTCGCGCACAAATCTTGGTATGCATCTTCAGGACAATGACCTGAGGCTATGCAACAGATTTGGTGACAGCACCACCTACTGGTCAAAATTTACAATAACATGCTAAAAATCCTTACATCTAATTGCCATTTTTGCTACTCTTCCTACAAATTTTGTCCAATCTTCACCAAATTTGGCACACATCATCTTCAGACCTGTCTAAACAAAAGTTATCAAAGTAACTCTGATATTCCAAACCGCTCTCCCATAACAGACTGCCAAATGCGTGACACTACAAATCATTCTTTAATCCTTTTGCCTAGCGTTATGGCTCTGCTCTGCTTACACAATAATTATAGCGCGTCTGTGCGGCTCACCAAGTCTGGGTGCTTAGCCCCCAAAAATGCTGCTTGCAGCTTTTATTATTATTATTATTATTATTATTATTATTATTATTGTTATCTTTTTTAAAGGTTATGTAGAACATCCTCTATATAAGTCCCTGTGAATGAGCTGTTATGACAGAAACAATATGTGATGTATATAAAATAATGTGATGTAAATTGCATCTGAACTACTGTCGGATCTGCTGTTTTAAAGTATTAAACAACCCCTTCTGACCAATCGGAATAGAGAATTAAACAGAACTGTGGTATAAAAAGCAATAAAACGATTTCATTCCTTAATCTGCTAAATAACTGCAATAAATATTCATGATTCTAATATTGAGTTCTTCTTCTTTCAGCTTTTCTGTTCAGGGGTCACCACAGCGAATCATCACTCTCCACCTGTCCCTGTCTTCTGCATCCTCAACACTTGCATCCACTAGCTTCATATCCTCATTTATTATGTCCATATACCTCCTGATTCTAATATTGAGTTAAACAATCATAATTATCATTACATATATATATATAGATATATATATATATACAGACACACACACATCATGTATGACATTTACAGCATTTGGCAGACGCCCTTATCCACAGCAAATTGCATTTATCTCCTTCATACAACTGAGCAATTGAGGGTTAAGGCCAGTGCTGGGATTTGAACTCACAACCTTCCATGTAGTAGTCCAGTGTATTTACCACTACCTCCATGTAGCATAGCCACTCGATTTCAAGTATCGACCTTTAAGGATTTCTGAGCTTCATATGTATATGGAAGGTTGGATATTGAGCCTCTGCTCACATATGGCCAATCATTTAGTACAACAGGTGGGTATGTAGCTGTGTTACACATGAATCAGGCTCTGAGGGATGGGAATAGCTCATTCTCCCCCGTATTGCCGTGTGATCCAGTGGGATTGTTCAAGCAGGGAGGGCACGGTGGCACACATGCAGGAGCTGCTATTTAAAACCAGCAGAGGAATGTTTGAGAGACAGCTGGCTCGACCGCTAGCACAGGACACATATGTGGGGGTTGGGGAAACAGAAGGGAAAAGATGTACAACTTATTAGCACACAAATACACAACCAACCATTTCATACACTTACTAAGAGTAAGATATAATCAAAGCCACTGGCCATGACAGGAATATGAGTTTACCTGCTCCATACTGTAAGGGCCAGATTAATGATGTCATTTCAGGTACATGATAAGTGATTATATGGATCATTCTGCATATACTAACAATTTAAAACACTATATATATTTATATATACTAGAGGTGTGACATATACAGTATTCAAGCTTGATACAATACGGTGTCTCATATGGTGTCTCGACACAATACATTTTCAATACAGCAAAAATAAGCAGTTGTGAAAGTAGTTAAGTGAAAAAGTAGGTTTCCCTTTTCAAACATTCAAGATTATAAAAGTACAATAATTGAAACATAATAATGACTTGTGTAGAATGTATTTACATTTACGGCATTTGGCAGACACCCTTATCCAGGGCGAGTTACTTTTATCTCATTTATGCAATTGAGAAATTGAGGGTTAAGGGCCTTGCTCAAGGGCCCTGCAGTGGCAGCTTGGCAATGCTGGGATTTAAACTCACTTCAACTACTTCCTTAGAATGTAACAAAGTTAAACATTAGCTCTGGGCCAGGCATTTACTGGAATGCAGAGCTGAAGGAAGGAGATACATTTTTCTCCTTTTTGTTCTGTCTTTGTGCCTAAACCAACTTAATTTGTGGTGTAAAAACTGCAAAAAACTGTCTAGGTTGCATGTCTGAAGCCATGCAGTTTTTGAATCCAGCATTCTCCGCGAGCAAGTAGCGCCTCATATCTGGAGCTATGAACATCCCAATCACCTGCTGATTTCTTTAACATGGACTGAATCAGCCGGGAAATGCTGTCGTAAAGCAGATAGAGGGAGAAACCTAGCAATAGAGAGAGAGAGAGAATGAGAGAGAGAGAGCAAAAGAGAGAGAGAGTCTTCATGTTTTCGTGTATGTGATGTTGGCACAGATGCAATAGTAATTGCACCAGCTAGTATGCTGGTATGGTAGTATGCTAGCATATAAGGTTGAGAAAGGTAGTTTTCAGAGGAGGTAGTGTAGGCTTCATGTATTATAAGCGGTATTTTATGGTGAATAGCCTACTGTATTATGCAGTCTGTTGAAATTTTTGCTCGATGCACAGACATATCGAATCAAAAGCTTCGAACTGAGTGATACGATACGCTGTTATAGAGTATTCAGTACATATTTATACAAGTTTCCCATGTTATTATAAATGTTGTTTTATTAGGTATATTTGACATAAATTCTATTTGACTAGTTATTTTTGACATAAATACTTTTCGATGAGTTATATTTAAGTTGTGGAATAACTGCTGTTTACTTGCACTAGACTGTAAATGGGCACCAGTCCACAGTGCTGGATTATGAAATGCTATCAGATAATTTCACACCGAAAACATGTGTTGATCTGTGTATGTGTTTATTACAGAAAGAGGAAGAGAGATAGAAAGAGTGAGACAGACTGAGACATGGTTGTGTCTCCCTCTACGTGTATGTATTTGGGTGTGTGTATATGTGTGCGTTATCTGAGACTGCCTATTAAAATCCGCGGACGGGAAGTAGAGGATACTGTGACCTGGCTAACACAGTGGGTGCCAATAGTTTGTGTGATGGATACACATACAGATACACACTGACACCAACAGCTGGGCCAAACTCAGTTCAGACACAGCGGCTTAAAAAAATCTGAATGGATAAGAATATTGAGCTTCAGACACTTCCTCTCAAACAGAGTGCCTCCTTTCAGAGATGTAACCCAGACAGACTTTAGAATGTAATATGTACTGTATAATTAAATCAAACTACTATAAAGTATAAAGCAAGTCTAAAGCTTTGGTGATAAGTGTGATAACAGGTGCAATAGTGTTGTGCAGTGCTTGAGGCTTTTCACTAGCCATGTGAGAAGCAGTTTGCAAGTACACAATTCTGACATGCTGCAGTATCATGATATTCCATCAAGACAGCAAATGATATTTAAAATCCTTGTAATATTTACACTCAGGAGGACACTGTTGCTCACATTGGGCTTGATGGAAAAAAAGTTTTCAGGGGGAAATCAAAAGAAGATTTGGTTATTTGCACTTTAACTTTTTTTTGATATACAGGCACTATTTTTTTTTAGGAGAAGTAAACAGTAGATACTAACTTCAAAAGAGCAGATAAGTTTCACAAAGCCCTTGAGAATGATTCATAAGTTTCACAACTCTCACCATAAGCATTGAAAGATTGCTAGCCTGGGCAAACGGGACATGCAGATTAGGCATCCCTGCTATATGCTTTTTCATTCACAGTTGCCCTGCGGATAAGTCGTGTAAAAATACAGCTACGATAGTAATAATTCACTCTAGTAAAAGTAACACTAGTGATCAAGAAAATTACTCAAGTAAGAATAAATACTTAGTCTGGCAAAAAACTACTTGAGTAATTATATGCCATATTACTTTCATACACGTATACAATTGACTCAACTAATCTGAAAAAAACTTTCTATATCTGAGAAATGCATTTTTAAACAGGCAACTAGGCAAGTGAGCTATGCTGAAGTGAACACCACCTCCATTATCAACAGCATATACAGAAAAGTATCATTAGCTGGCTAGCTAACTTAGCCAAATACTGTTAGGGTTTCTGGAGTTGCTAGGTTCGTTAGCTAGCTAGCTCATGTTAATTCATACATGTTTCTAGCTATGCAGTTAGCTATCTAGCAAAGATGAATTATCATGAGCGTTACCTATAAGCTGTATGCCATATTACTTTCATACACGTATACAATTGACACAACTAATCTGAAAAAAACTTTCTATATTTGAGAAATGCATTTTTAAACAATTATGTTAACTAGGCAAGTGAGCTATGCTGAAGTGAACACCACCTCCATTATCAACAGCATATACAGAAAAGTATCATTAGCTGGCTAGCTAACTTAGCCAAATACTGTTAGTATTTGCTCATTAGCTCATGTTAATTCATACATGTTTCTAGCTATGCAGTTAGCTATCTAGCAAAGACGCATTATCATGAGCGTTACCTATAAGCTGTAGCAGCACTTAGATATATTTAAAGAAAAAAATGCTTCTTTACTGTTGACTTTCCCAAAGAAAACTTTTTATCTGATATGTTTGTTTAAATGTAAAATGCTCCAATATATAGAATACATGTATATCTCTCGGTGGTGCAAAACACCAATGCTGTGGCGTACGCTACTCTTTTCCAAATTCGACCATCCGCTTCACTACGCAAGCGAACTGAAGGTGTGGTGTGGTAGTTGGTAGGAATTATTTCTACTAGTCATATTAATTAGCTTGAATAGATGCTAGAAAATGTCTCTGGGATGTGGAAACAATTACAAAGGTGCAGCACAAAAACAGTTATATAAATCTACTGCACATGCATTCACTTCACATTTAAAAACTTCATCGAGCGATAATGAAGGCACTTTTGTCAGGCTCAAATAACATGTTTACGAGAAAGAGAGAACGCCACAGCTCATAGCTGAAGTGTTAGCCAGATACTTTTTTCATCTTTGCCAAGGATATGCTTAATTACAGTACCAGAGGCATTATCAGGAAATGATTAAACAAAAGCTACATACAGTGCCCTCCACTAATATTGGCACCTTTGGTAAATATGAGCAAAGAAGGCTGTGAAAAATATATAACAAAATATCTAACAAAGTTTTTTTTTTTTTTGGATAAACCTGTGTTGTGTTTGCAATTGTTTGATATCGATGAGAGCAGAATATTTTTGTGAATTTTTTGAACAAAGGATCAAAAGGTTAAACAATAAAGACAATTTTTCCCAGCCTTCTTTGCTCATATTTACCAAGGGTGCCAGTATTAGTGGAGGGTACAGTAAATTCCCCCCCCAGAAAACTTCTTTTGTACCTTTGAAGGATGTTGTGTACTTTTCAACATGCCTTTAAGGTACATGACTGAATGTTAAGCACCACACTTTTAGGGTAAACAATACTGTCGTAATGTTTACACAGGTACACTGAGAGCCGAACCGAGTCCAATTGCTCATATGTGCAAGTGTATTTGGCCACTAAAGCACAATTCTGTTTTACATTCTACAAGAATGTACCTTTTATTCAGACAATGTGTATGAAGCATAGGACTGTACCAGACTGACGAAGGATGACAGGGTCATGCCAATCCTCACAACCACTTTGCTCTCGGTTGTTTTCGCCGGCCGCACTTTGACATTGTAAGAGGAGAAAAGCTCCTTTAATAGCTGATTCTCTGCATCTGAGGTCTCTGTGGGAGAAAGCACAAGGCTGTTTAACAAAAATGAAATTATTCTTTCTCATAAATTTTTTTTTCCCCTGAACATTTTATTCTAAAAAGACAGAGTAACACAAAGAGAATCCAAATGTAAAAAGCAATACCCAATAATATACAGATCCATCCGGATGAGACGAGTGCAGGAAAGGCCTGTGGCCTTCATTAAAAACCTACGCTCTCCATGGTGCACAATTTTGATGGAGCCTTGATTTTTGCTCCATAAAGTTGATGAGCCTGATGTTTTTATGCATTACTCCTGTTTCCCTGTTTTTGAAGGTTAGGAGCATTTATAAGCGGCAGCTTCACCGCTGCCACATCCATCAAATCTCTCAGAGCCGCAGCCCTCCAGGATCCACTCTGACAAGAACAAATGAGAACATCACCCTACACCGCACTGCCATTAGCAGCCGCCAAGGCGGCCTGGTGCTCAATCCTGGCACATGACGAATATTTTCGACAGCCTCTGTTTTTTGGGATGTACAGGCCAAATGCCCTTTTAACTTGCAGTTGCTTGGAATAAACTGTAAATCTGTGTTAAATGAACACTGGCAAGATGTCGCACACCATGTGGAGGTATAAGGGGAAAAATTAGAAGAAGAAGAAGAAGAAGAAAACTGAGCTTAATATTTTTCTGCTGAACCACAACCCTTGAAAACAAGCAGTCTCAAGCCAGCCTCAAACTAATAATCAGTATCCTCTTCAAGGTCCAGCAGTTTTGAGTGGCTGTTGAGCTAGTCCATAAAGACAAACTCAAAGCATAAAACATAAAAAAAGCATAAAGGGAAATGTATAACTCCGATTCCATCCAGTCATTAAGCCAATGGGCAATTTAATGCTCAAAATGAGTTCATTAATGATCACGGGAGTTAACCCGTTTAACCACACTGTCCCCTCATTAACGTGTAAACAGATCACGGTGCTCTTAACGCTGCTTTGGCTGCTTAACACTTCTAGCCTTTTAATGGGGTTCTACCTGGAACCTTTTCTGAAAAGAAAATCCTCTGTTGTCAGGCTCTATGTAGAACTTTTAAGGGGTACCCTTAGTTTTATTTTTTTTTATATTCATTCATTCATCCTCACTAACTGCTTTATCCTGTATGGATTTTATATAGTTTTGTTTAATAATGTCAAATGTCTTCGGTTAAATTAGCTCTAAACCAAAATTAGGAGCTTTTATACCCCCATATAGTTCTATAAGCAGTTTGGGACTGGGACTATATCAATGTAAAACAGATTGGAAGAATCTTTTTTATCTGAAATTTCCTTTCTGTACAATAAATTAACCTCAGCAACTTTGGTATTATGAATGTGATTCATTTTAGTGCTGTGTAACTGTCTATCACAGACTCAAACTAGAGTTAACACTGACATGCTTGTTGTGAAAGAAAGAAAAAAACAGATCAACAGCTTTACCGTTTTTAAAGAACTTTCAAAGTTTAGTTAACTTTTGTAGCTTTTGTCGACTGAGGAGTGTTAAGACATTGTAAGACTCATAAAGACATTGTAAATCCATTTTTACGCACAAAATGCGCAGAGGTACTAAACATGATCTGAGACACAGACACACGCACACTCACACACACACACACACACACACTGCTCACTGCGTCCTGCGTCTTAGCAGTATATTAGTGCAGTTTTTGAGCTTTTGGTGTCTTCCTACCTCCAATTACGCACAGACTGAACAGGAAGCAGGTAAGCAGGAGCCAGTCCCGGGCCTTCATCCTGACTCACGCGTCCAAACCTCAGTAATATGTTCATATACACGGTGTCCAGTTTGAGGAATGTGCGTTTCCTTTTCGGGACTGAGCTCGTCTTTATCAGCCGCTGCGCTGCCGCACTGAAGCGCTCGGGTTACAGCTGCACAGTTTACACACCCCGCTCCATCCCATCAACACACACACACACACACACACACACAAAAACTTCTAGTTTCTATACACCTCAACTTTTCAGCTTTTCCAAATGAACGATTTTACTATAGTATAGGAGGAAAAGGTTACATCTAGAACTCTAGGTTCTTCAGCTTGTTCCTTTGGGGAACCCATAAAGAACCCTACAGCAGAAGGTGTATTTACATATGATCAAGTTTTACACGTGATTATGTGACTAATATGTGATTACATGTAAAATATGTACACTATATGGCCAAAAGTTTGTGGACACCTGACCATCATACTCATATGTGCTTGTTGAACATCCTATTCCAGATTTAGTCCCCTTTTGCTGTTATAATAACCTCCACTCTTCTGAGAAGACTTTCCACTAGATTTTGGAGCGTGGCTGTGAGGATTTTTGATCATTTAGCCAGAGCATTAGTGAGGTGAGGCACTGATGCTGGGTGAGGAGGCCTGGGGTGGAGTCGGCGTTCCAGTTCATCCCAATAGTGTTCAATGGGGTTGAGGTCAGGACTCTGTGCAGGACACTCGAGTTCTTCCACTCCAACCTTAACACACCACGTCTTCATGGAGCTCGTTTTGTGTACAGGGGCATTGGGATGCTGGAACAGGTTTGGGCCTCTTAGTTCCAGTGAAGGGAAATTGTAACACTACAGCATACAAAGACATTGTATATAATTTTGTGCTTCCAAATTTGTGGCAGCAGTCTGAGGAAGGAACACATATGCGCGTGATGGTCAGCTGTCCACATATGTCTGGCCATTTAGTGTATTACACCATGTTATGTCCTGAAATTGTATATGCGAGCTTCACTTCATTCATATGTGAAATGAATCATGTATACAAATCACATGTTTAAATAAAAACACACCATGTGTAAACTTCACATGTGAGTTGTGTGACCTTTCTGCTTTAATTATAGTGATATTTGAAATAATATTGACTAATTAAAATTGAATATTATTACTGAATAATATTCTTAAACATAGCTGTTGTACATAAATGGAACAAGTCTGTTTAGATCCAAACACTTAAATGAAAAGTATTCATAAATAAATAATAATTGGATAATATCAAACAAGACTATTATTATTATTATTATTATTATTATTATCATCTAGTGTATTGTTCTGTCATTAACATGAATTATTCATAGGATATCTTAGCCATTAGATTAAAATATGAAGTGTGGTAACAGTTAGATGGATACACAAGTGAGAGAGCAGGAGAAAGTAAGGCTCTGTTTCATAATTGTTTTCCACATACCCTCATCCACCCTCTCCACTTCCCTGCGGGCGGATCGCTGGCATCATTTTTAGGGATCTATTAGCTCAAGGCATTTAAATCAACATAACTGTAGACTTAATAAGTAAAACCTTTCCCAGTAGACCTTGAAATGTGATGCAATTTTCTTTTTAAAGGCAGACAAAGCTGTTTATAAATGTAAATAATGTAAATATAAATGTGTAACATTGCAAATTGAGTTTTATATCGCAAGACTACTACATCACTATGGCGGCTGACATGATTTTATTAGTTTACTCTCTTAGCTCTTTATCATGTATCAAGGAAATACGACTCATGTGCATAATATCTGCGCATGTGCTCATCCAGCTTTCCTGTGCTATTCATTTATTCTGATTAATGACTTGCTTTTATCCCCTTTTCTGGTTCGCATTCCAGTTGAATGATCATAGTTAACTCACAGTTAACAACCCATAACCAGTGGATCCATAACCATTTCTTTTCATACTAGATACATGACTGGAATACAAAGACATCACTAATAATAGCGGAGTGACTCCAATAGCACAGAAAAGCACAAATAAAACTCTAGGACACCATTTTTACAATCATACAAATATATTAGTTTTATTCAATAATATCCAATAATATGTCTCCCTCAGACTTTGTGTAAGTTATTATAGAAATAGATACAGATTCTTTTGCAAATGCAGGGCTGAGGATGGATGGGGGAAGGTATAATGGATGGGGTCACGCTGACTTATTAAATAGGGATTTTTTTTTTTTTTAATGTGTCCAGTAAATGTCGGTTCATGCATGCGTTTAGAGTATGGTTGCTTTCACGATTCTTCATTCATGTCATTTTGCTTCAGGCATCAATGTCTTCAAGCATATGTCCTTCAAACCTCTTCTAACAGTCTATGGTTATGTTTTTGGTGCCATGTTGTTTGGCTTTCTGTTGTTTTTGTGAAACCAATCCTCACACGATTCCGCTTGGATTGTCCTTTTCTGTTATAAAAAATAGTGTCACTGGAAGACTGTTGAACGGTCTTGGTTTGGAAGACAAGAAAAAAAAAACAATATAGTTCATTTTTAAAATCCTTTTTGGAAGACCTCTTTACAGTAATCTATCCAATCAGAGTAGGTCACACACATGGCTATAAGGTGTGCATGTTTTAATAAGGAGAGTAATAACCAAAACAAGCAGTCCATATTGCTGCAGAAGTTCCAGGTACATAACTGACAAAGGTGAAAGGTCATGAGCTCTGTCACCTTTTGAGAAGTGTGGGCCGCTGTTCAGAAAGTCCTGGTTAATTCATTCGTAGACTGTAGGTTTCATACTACAGTCGCATTTCACACTTTCTCAGACAGGAATGAATCATAGACTTTGCAATATTAGTCACGATGCAGAGGCGTATGCTTACATCAACATGTCAGTAAAAATCCAGTCATAATCAGAACTCCAACAAATAAGCAAATAAAGAAAAAAAGTGCTTATCAGTGACATTGCACATGGAGACCCACACAAGGCCAGTAAACACTCTAATGGCTTTAGAACAAATAAACAATCTCATTTGAGATTGTACTTTCTTCTGATATTGAATCATAAATTACTTAATGTGGTGATTACACAAGAATTCATTAAACAACATAAAAGGCACAAAAGCACGTAGACTTTTACCCACATCAAATAATCCCAGTTTGTGATATCCCCAACCCTACATGCACTTCACCCACTATTCCTATTCCTGATAAAACAGTGTTACATGGCCTGTATTTGCATATTGGAACCTGATTGGCTTGTATATATTATGACACAACACTCGTCTTTCACACGTCTTCAACACTAACTCAGAAAAACTAATTTCACACTTTGACCAGTCTGCTTACTCAGATGAATTCATCTGAGAGGGTTCAACCATAAAATCCATATTGTATAATGTTTAGAGTGGCTTTAAAGTCATCACCATTGTAGACTTACAATATATTGTGTCACTTTAAAAAAATCACTTTAAAATCTTGAAACAATGGAGACACTTGGGTGTGTACTCCTCTATATCCACATAACCGCAGCTCAACATAAAGGGGGAAAAAAGAGTAAAGTTTCCACAAGGGGAAAACAGGAGAGTGTAATAATTACTGTAGCGCCTGAGAGGAGAGCCACTGCTCGGAGGGAATCACCGTTTAGTTGGACCGTGTGAGGAGGGCTGGGTTTTCTTTCTTTCTTTTTTTTTTTTTTGTCTTTTCTGCTGCATTGCAGATGCAGGGTTTGGGCTACACCTCAAACTGACACACACACAGACATACACACACACACACACACACACATATTCACAATACACAACACTCCTCCACCAAGCATCACTCAGATTGGGCACGTTTCCTTTGAATACACTTCATTCAATCTGCTTGGCCGAGCTTGTCTATCCAGGGTACAGCATATAGATTTGTCTTTTGTAACTCCACATGCCTCATTTATCTCTCTCTTTTCTTTCCTCTCTCACACACACTCACATGGACACACACACACACACACACACATAAGACATACCAGGCAGCAACTGTGTTATACACACCCTTTTAAGACACTCATTTCTTACTGATGTAGAAACAGAAGGAAGACAATAGAGGGAAGATATGGAGCACACACACACACACACACACACACACGTTAATAATTCTTTGATGTCATATCTGAGTTATGAAGGAATTCCAATAAGTTTGAGTCAGAAATACGCAGAATTCTGATAAAGCAGAGAAAAGTTTAGATATTGGAAAGAAATCAACACCACACATCACAACTTCATAAATAAATAAGCAAGAAAACAATTTCTACAACATAGATTGGTTTTTTTTTGGATAAGTACCACTGCAAAGTAAATTTCAGGAACTAATACTAACTCAAGCTAAATGATACACACCTTTTAAGTGAAATACTGAATAAAAAAAATATTTAAAACATAAAATCTACCAGTAAGTAGAAGCTGGGTAACACTGCATAGCGGCATATATTGCCTAAATGATCTCCTTTTACATTTTATGTAGATTTCATATACACAGCTCACTGTGTGATCAGTGTAAGCCTGTACCTGAAGCTGAAGCAGTGCAAATAGCAATAAGTATATTGCTCCTTTTTTCAGCAGGTGGTGGAATATTGCAGATGGCACAGCATCATTTTATCATAATGATCTGTAAAATGATCTGCTAGCCGTATGGATCATTTTTAAATTTTTGTCCCCAGGAGAGTTTGGAGAAAGAGATTAAAATTGGAGTATTGGGTGTCATTTGAAAGTTTTAGATCAATCTACAGCTTTAGATTCATCACTCTTTTGTTGATGATGCGGAAATCATAAACTGGCTGAAACAAATTATGAGTTATGTAGTTATTCTTTTTAGAATTTTTAGAATTAAGTAAGTAAGTAAGTTAATTAAGTTATTGTTTCACAGATATTTGGAGAAAAGCCACAGGTATGGTAAAGCCATTTTGTACAACCATAGAGGATTTTGAATCACATTGTATACAAACAATAACTTGTATTTAATTGTTAATGTTAAATTTAATGAAATGAAAATTAAAGCCATAATATTTTGCCACTCTTGTCAATAATTAATACTTAATTCTTGCATTTTCAGTTATACTTTGGCAAACTTGTAAACCAGAATCCAAGTCAATCATAGTGAGGATCTGAAAGTTAAGAGTTTTGCTTAAGGGCCCAACTTTGGCTCTTTGGCAGTCCTGGGATTTGACCGCACAGCCTTTTGGCCACCAGTTGGGAATCTTTGCTTCTACTGCCCTTTGAAATATGCTAACATCACATTCATTGTGTTTGTTATATTACTGGCTTTCAAAATATTTACGGTATGCAAGTAAAAAAATCTTATTAATGAACTTTGTCTCCATCTACAGTACCAAGGATGATCTCTCAAATTTTTTTTTCAACTTATTTCAAATTTGTTTCCTTCTAGTGTTTTGTCCTGTACTGACCTGTGTACTTTGATTCTGACTTTAAATTGGGTATGCCAACTTCAGTTTTAGTAGATTGATTTGAATAATACATTACAGTCGTATTTCACTACAACTTGTCACATCTAATTCCACCACAAACAGCTCCACATTCCATGTCACAACAGAGTCCAGTCCATGCATTACATGGCTCCCACTCACCTAGTTTCTGATTACACCTGGCTTTCATTTACATTCATTATCTCTGTATACATATATATATATGCATACACACCATTTGTTTACCAATTTTCTTTTGCAAAGTTTTATGACTTTCCTTTTTCACTGTGTTCCAGTTTTGCCCTGTATTATTGTTTCTGGTAATGATTTCTACCTTCTACTTTCTGACAGTGAATGTGCCTGTACATTTGTAAAGTTTTATTAACAGGATTATACTCACAACTACATCTCTTTCCCACTCAGTTTGTGATACAATTAAATTGGTGTAAATGCAAATACACAACAGTTACACAAAATATACTGCCGTCACCACCAATTCAGCTGCGACTTCGATTCCACATAACTATTTAGCCATGACTATCAATTTGGCAGTTATGCAAATGAAAGCACATCAAGGGAAGAGATAATTGGCTTTTGCTATAGGCACATTCTAACACAAAACATCTGAATTGTTTGGCTATACAAGTTGGAATTGCCATTACCTTAAAATAACTTAAATGAACTGTTTAACAGTAGCCAGGTATAGAAACTAAATAAGAACTTCACAATATACAGCAAGTCCCCCCACCTCTCTTTTAACCAAGACTTCAGATGTTTCGTTCTCAAGCTCATCTTCCTCATAGAAAGCTGAGAAAATCATGTCGAGCTTTCAGACATACATTCAAAGTGATCTCATGAACAAAAACTGGCTTTCATTAACAATTATTTAGCAGCTAGCTATAGTTTATCTGAAACTTCCTCCAGAGTAAAGCTTTTTAAGAACAGGAGCCCCTTGTTTAAAATAAAGTAATCCCAACCATTTTGAAATTCTACCACAGCATTCATGTTTGTAGTGTAATTAGTTGTAGATGAATCTCAGCTAGTTGCGTAGCCTAAAAACATCTGTAAATCTCCTCTGTAATTGGCTGCGGTGGAAATCAGCCTTGGTCTTAAAGTGGTCTGATTTGTGAAAGTGTATGCAAATAACGAGCTCTGCCTCGGGCATATGAGACAACGTGACAAGAGGGAGTATGAGAGACTAGAAGAACAATTTAGCAGTGTAATTGAATTCATTAATAAGACCAGGCCACTAGGTCTTAATCAGACTTAACCTGCAAGGCGTCTTCCTTTTTACCTTCAGTTATCAAAACATCCACATACTTTTTTGTCCCTACTGGCCTTTTATTCATTATTAGAAAATTGCTTTGCCATATTTTTTGTTTGTTTGTTTGTTTGTTTGTTTGTTTATGAAGAGAATATGTGACAAACTTCAGCTACTGGAGAATACAGTGAACTTTATGGATGAAATCAGCCCTTCAGAGTGTATAGAATGTTTTTTTTTTTTTTGTATATTGTTATGTTGTATTGTAAGGCTCTTAGAGCTATAAATAAATTCATGGTTGCAAATTCTAAAGCAAGTTTGAGTTCGTTGTTTCAATATTATTTGATTTTAAAGTTGACCAGTTTTTCAATGCAATGAAGAAATGCCAATGATTCCCAAGACTGATGAAGCAATCTGTTATCTGCTATCTGTTATCTTTCCATCATCTTTCCACTATTCCTCCGTACTGCAGTTAGAGAAGATTATTGCATTGATCTAAACAGCAAAACTGCTGTTCTTTCTTCATCTCTACAGTCAGCACGTTATCTCAGTGTGCTCTCTGTGCCTTCACGTTGCACCCGAATGCAGTATTTCAGGGTGCTGAATTATTAGTATTTCAGCTGTTATTTCAGACTTATTGTTATTTCAGCTGCTCCAGAACACCATCAGCAAGATCAATAAGAAGGTCGCTCTTAATTAGTACAGACGTTTCTATGGTTTAAAGCCCTGCTAGGCAACATATACAAAATTATTAGAGACATTATTTAGAGAAAAAGCCACTAATATCAGACATCAAAGATGAAATTGTTACTTGGAAAAATCTGAATCAATAGAATGTGATACTGCTGAGCACGTTATATAATATTAGAAGACAAAAGACAATTTATGCTTGTTGTTCCATTTTGCTTGGTTTTCCAGTAATTGCCTTTGGTCAAATGTAGTCAAACGTTGCTTACAAGACTATGGACTCGAAGAATGCACCAAACTGATTGCTTAGCAAATTAAACAGGCTTAAACAGCTATCGAAAAAGAAAAGGAAAGACAAGATGAAATGGAATAGGAACCGGGAGAGCAGCAGGAATATTACTCCCAGGCCATCCAGCGAAAAACCAATCAAAGCAAAAGAAAGTGATAATGTACCTCAGTTTCCACAGTTGCGAGTCATCTCTCACACATACACACACTTTCATCAGTTTTGAGGCTATTGTATATGGGCAGAGAAAGCTTTTTAGCTCCTTGGGGTGTATATCTTTATAGCATTATCATACAAGAAGGGGAGAGTGTATTACTCCTGTGTGTGTTATTTTAAAAAAAAATCAAATTTCCTTCTTTATGTGTGTGTCTGTGTGTATGTGAGTGTGTAAGGTGTATGTGTGTGTTTGTGAGTGAACCTCACACAGGCATGCGAGTGTCTTAATGGTACCCTGGAGCACATGCTGGGTTTTTCCTGTGCTGTGGAGTGGAAAATTGACTCTATGTCACAAACTAATCAAACAGCAGAGGAGGCGAGGAGGAGATTACACTCAGCTTAGAGATACAGGAGGAGGACTGCACAGGATAACACGAACAGATGCTTCCAAAACAATATGGCCAAATGTCAGGATCTTCCAGTGTCAGGAGATGGTGTTTGAAACTGACACTGGTCAGACAAAAGGCAAAACAAAGGTGCTGAACGGTGTCACAGCTCATTTCTCTCTTAAAACACACACCTCGAATAACTCAGGGTTCTTATTGCTCAAAAAATTCCCAGGTTCAAACAGGAAGGCGGTAACAGAAGAGGAGTCCATCTGGCAGGGTTCATTGAGCTCCTGCATCGTGGGTAATGGCATCTATAGTAGGACTGCATTGACTGTTTTTATCATGCCCATGCCATTTCCCTTTGTATATTGGCATATGCTCCAGTCTTATATCCTCCGGTCGCTAGGAGGCGCTAGTTTTAGGAGGCAACGGGTCATTCTTGTCATCATTGTTGACAGGAGAGTCTGAAGTTTTGGCTGTTTTCCGTGGTGGGCTCTGCTCACCGATGTCATGCAGCGAAGGCTCCCTGTACATGGCCACTACAGACACAGAGAGATAGGTTACAACATACAGTATGCTCTCTCATCAGCCCAAATTGTTTTTAACATATTAACCAACAGCAATAGATGTGTCCTTTTTTTATGGTTTCAATAATTTTACAGTGTATTTAAAAGATGTATTGTCCAATAAATAATGAATGCTACACATTTAAAATGTGTGTGTGTGTGTTTTAACACAATTTCTGTAAATGCAATTCTACAAAAATGATTTTTTTTAGAATAAATAAATCAAGGCTTGAAAACCAATTTTAAAACTATTTTAAACAAACAAACAAACAAACAAATAAATAAATAGGCTATCAAACCATAAATATGGGTTGCCTGTGATCATTTTTCTATTTCTAAATGGCAGCAAAGTCATGTCATGGTTAAGATTAGTTACCATTATATCATAGTTAAAATGTAATGAGCATAATTTTTCCTAAGGCACAATAATAAAATCATAGGTTTAGCATTTATCATACAATAATCATAGTTACCAAATACTAGAGTAAAACAGTGGTAAAGGTAATGGTAGACATGGTTCAGAACATTTCACTACTTATGATCATTTAAAAGTACAATGTGGCGAGAAGTGTTTTGAATGACACGGCAAACTGCCAAAAACATTTACTGTTTCTAAAAAAAACTCAAAGAATTTTTAAAAACCTTTCAGTTCAATGATAATATCTTGCTCCAAAAAGCTCAGTGTCACAATGATCAAAAGCTTCTTTTTCATTTGTAAACCAGTGCACAGAACATGGAAGTGCAGAGAGCCAATCTTACAACCTTCAAGATTCTGAAGCTAGTAGACAGAAAAGTGTACAAAAGATACTGGAGCATCTGAGGCCAAGACCACTGAGGTTTAGCATCATAGATATAGAAGGTTTGCATAAAACTGAAAAATATTCAAGCATATAATCCGTAATAAAATCTTAGTAAAATATAGAGAATTTTTATGAAGGCTATACTGTTTAATACTAGCAAATGTTCTAGCACACCTTCAATGAGTTTTGGCAGGAAGTGGGCGGCTCCTTTTGTCTTTTTGACACGGTTGCCCTTCATGACCTGCCCATCACGGTTGATGCCGATGTACCAGGCTCGTCCAGACTGCGTCTGCCGGTACAGGATGGACGAGTATGTCACGTAGTAGTTTTCAAACACGCACTCTTTGAACTTACACTCCGGTGTGAAGTGTTCCTGTAAGACAAAAAATACCCACACAGGCACACACACACACACACACAAAGCAATTGATTACCAATTCCCTTTTTGCCCAATCACTTCAGCATTCTTCTTAACACTGCTTCTGCATTTCTGGTTATTTCAATGCACTCGCAGTATTTTACTTTTGGTGTCTGCAAGAGCTCCTGAAGATGAATGTCAATGATGTAGGAATACTTGAAAAGCCCCTTCTAGCAAGCTGGAAAAAAGGCTTCAAACTGTGTTTGACTTGTCATACATACATAAATATAAAGGTAAGAAATACCTACTTAGGTGGTTAGGACGTTGGGCTACTGATCGGAAGGTCATGAGTTCGATCCCCAGTACCGCCAAGCTGCCACTGCTGGGCCCTTGAGCAAGGCCCTTAACCCTCAACTGCTCAGTTGTATAAATAAGATAAATGTAAGTCGCTCTGGAGGAGGGCGTCTGCCAAATGCCATAAATGTAAGTGTAAATTTCATATATAACTGATATAAATACAGTTAGAGAAAGTTGCTGTCTCACTGTGCTGAATGTAAATGCTGCTGGAAATGTGACAGCACTGAATGCAAGCTCACTGGTGTAGTCACATATGCTCATGTATATGGAGAAAAAAAAGCACCTGACTTTATTGTTTACTTTTTTAAGAAAGGACAATGATGGGATGGAACAAGATGCTGAAAAAGCAAGGGAGGCGTTGTTTCTGTTTCTGAAACTTGTCAGCCCAATGCTCACTAAATTCAGTATAAGCAGAGGGAATTGTGACATTGGGAGGAGACTGTAGGTTACATGATTGTGTTGTGGAGTAATTTGGATGATTAGGCAAGCTAAGAATGTTTTTGTGGTGTCATTTTTGTGTTGTTGTTTAAAGGGCATAATGTACTTTTATAAGACTCAGTGTTCTGAGCAAAATGTTGAGAGCATATTATGAAGTTAAACACACTGGAAATGTAAAGTTGACTCCTCCAGTCATTCCATGGCATAGCTGAAATGTTAGGGTTGCAATCCCTGATTGTACCATGGTCATCATACCTACGCTATTATGCTATGTTCAACTAAAGGTTGTAATTTCTCGCCTCTGAGAAGGAAAAAGAAAATGTCCCCTTAATGGAAAATTGAGAATGCGGTCTCAACCTTAACATCAAATCAACATGGCTGCTCATACCGTCAGCAGTAAATAAAAAATTCACTGCATTACTTTAAATTAGTTTATTTAGTATTTACATTAGATCAATCAACATGGTCACATTAGTTGATTAAATCTATAACACTGACTATACATTGTGCTGTTTTGAGAAAGTAAATACATCACAAACTCATGACCGCATGCTAGCTGGCTAGCTTGTTAACACTTTTTTCATGGAGATCATGGAGGTTGTGTTTTCCCTACTCTGTAGCTTGAAGAGCACAGAGCTTGAAAATGACGTAATTCCAAATTCTGACTTCCCATTTCTGAGTTAAGTTGAATGCAGCATTATGTCTAGGTCTATGACAGCATTCAATTCACTACTGTATTATATGAAGCACTTGGAGTGAATATCCTTGTAGTCTTGTAGGATTACCTTTCTCTTGATGTTCTGGTACTTCATGTTTTACAAATTAAGCACTGCTTATCATGACCAAAATGATTTTACACACACACACACTGAGCATTACTGTGATAATATGATATTATGTATTATTGCCAGATTTGCCTCAAATTCATCTTGCATCACAGCATTTTCTATACATAAACACAGAAGCATATAGACGTGTGAGACTTTCTCTCTCTCTCTCTCTCTCTCTCTCTCTATCCACTACTCTTTCTACTTGAAGTATTGCACTCCAGCGCAGTCACTCAGCTGGTTTGAGTCCAGCAGCACTGCGCAGATCTAATCTTTCCTCTATGGCCACAAAACACTGAACACCTTCAATCTGTAAATCCCTGCAGGAGATCGGAGCCTGTCAGTAAGCAAAGACTAACATCTCACTCTCCTCATCCTTCTTCCTCCCTCTTACCATGCTCGCCTCTCTCTTTCTTTCCTTCTTCTTCTCTCCATCCATCCTTCACTTTTTTCTCCCTCTCTTGCATGTGCTCCCTCCATCTCCAACCCCCTGCTGTCATTTTGTAACCTTGTCAGGGAACAAACCAATTTCCAGGATTGATTGGGATCCTTGGTGTGACTGGTGAGCTGAAAAGCTGAATAAGGAGTTCTCTCTTTCTTCTTCTTCTTCTTCTTCTTCTTCTTCTTCTTCTTCTTCTTCTTCTTCTCCTTCTCTTTCTCTCTCTTTCTGTCTCAATTGTTTGGAACATGTGCACTGTCAGAAGGGGGATTAATATGTTATTCAAATGATATGAGTATGTTTGACTTATTAAATTACACAACCATAATTGATTTCCATGTTTAATATTGGTGAGAGCTGTTCATCAAAGGAAAAGATGCAAATTATGCTTAATTTACTAGAATTAAACATACATTCCATGATTTGCTTATAACATGTCTGTGTAGAGAGAGAGAGGGGGGGGGGGGGGGGAGATAGAGAGATAGCGAGAGAGAATAAGTGTGTGAGTGTGTTGTGTGTGTGTGTGTGTGTGTAGTACGTACAGTACTTTAACACACAGGACGAGCCTCTCTATTAGGCAGTAATTAGGAGCCTCTGAATAAATGCCAGAGCTCCTGATCTCCCTCTTCCCTCCTTATTAAACACTAAAGGGCCCAGCGTGGCCTGTTAAAGCACAAGCCCCTCTCAGAGACCATCAGTAATGAAGACCCTCTCCACAATATGTATGCAAGGGACAAGAAGATTATATAAACAAGAAAAGGAGAAAAAAAGAGGGAGAGCTCTTCAGCAGTTCTCAGGGGGGTGCCAAGCAAACACACTGAGCTCAGTAGGAGAAAAAGGAGATGCTTCAATACAATGCAGCATGGCAGCAAAATCTGCATCCTTCTACTTACTTCATTTATTTGTTCCTTTTGGACCCCATCCCATGCTTTGAATTTGTTCATTCGTCATCCTTTTTCTGCCCTTGCTGTCCCGCTGGTATCGTTTCTCTCTATCACTGTCTTGCTTTCTACATCTACATCCACAGGGGAGGCTGTGCGACATCGGTAGTGCTTTATAATATGTTAGTTAAAGTAATAAGACTCTGAAGTTAGGTTTAAATGGGATTATATGGGCTTCCCAAAGTTGATATCAGTGAAATGTGATTATAACAGGTTTATACTTGTTTCTGTTCTAAGGGCTTAGGTTTCAGTATTCACTGTCAGTTTTGTCATTAAAATGGTATCAAAATATCTTCTGATGCCAAGATACCAGATACAGTAAAGCCTGGCAAAATGAACACATTTTGATTTATTGATTAAATACTTTATTGTAGCTTGTGAGTCGCTGTCTAGTGTGGTTTATCACATTAAATAGTTCAATGGATTTGGCAAAGATTGTATTAGAATTGATTTACGTTTCTTTCAAATTATTGTACTCAAGCCAATTTCCACTTGCAGTTCACATTAACCAAACCTGAGGAAGCTGCCATGTGTTCGTGCTTATCTTCATCCCCAGGCTTTCTCTCATTCAACTATTTTCCTAGATGTACTACTTTTTCTTTCTAAGTTTGGTTGATTCCTGTAATCTTAATTGCATTGGAATTTATGGGCAGTAGGTGTCACTCTCTAACACACTGTTCACTGAGTCAGCAGACTGCTGATGAGCCATAAGTCAGTATTACAGAACTATACCAGACCGTCTATTCACACACACACTCACACACACACCTTTACGCTGTCAATCAATTTCTGCTTCACTTTCCACTCACAGCTGAGGTTTCCACTAATTGGATTCCGGTCGCCTGGTGTAGGCCCAGTATATTAACTGATGCAATAAAGGGCAGATGGCAGGGTGGCACCGTTGCTCATGTGTCAGTTAAAGCAGGGCAGCAAGCCTCTGACATGAGGATGAGCTTCCTGTCAAACTCCCTGATAGACATGACAATGGGTCTAATGGGATAGTCAAGAGAGACAGAGCAAAAAAAAAAAAAGGGAAAGGAAAGGGAGGGAAAGGGAGGGAAAAGACAGGAAAGGAAAGGAGAACCATTTCTCAATCACTGCTGATGACCTGTTATAGATGTATCAGCGACATGGGTTTAAAAATGGACACTGAGAGGCTACATAAAGCTACAGTCTGGGCTAGAAAGAAATCAGCCCCAGTCTTGCTTCTTCATTCTGTGTATTTATCTTGTGACCATTATTGCTGCTGCACTTGGTTCCACAAAAGTTCCAAAATAATTCATTATTACTAGCAAATAATCCGATGCCAAAAATAATGTAATTTTATCTTACAGGCTGTCCCTGCACGCATACCAGTTAATTTGAAGTTAAGCTTTACATGAGTTACTTTTGGTGTCTTTCCCTTGTCAGTTCAAGCAGCGCAAGCCAACCATGGAGATGTTTGAGCTCATGTACAGAAGACGTACAGAAGAAGACAGTTAGCGCTTTCCTCCAAGTGCATTCAGCAGCTCTGTGATGCTGCATGAGCAGCAGTCTGAAAAGATTTAAAAAATGGGTTTAAAAAAATCAAACCCAGTGAATGTTATGCTCAAATAGAATAAGTATTTTTATCTTTATTTCTATTCTCATTGGTCTTTACTGTCAACTTATTAGTAACATGTTTCATACATTACTAATTTACACATTTTAGCCCACTATTACATATTATAAATGCAAAAGCATTTCCAAGTATTTCCAAGTATGTTCTTCATTTTTCATTTCAGAGTGTAAGCAGACTTCAACATTCCAGGCCAGAGAGTGTGACTGAAATACACAGCCAGTCAGGTTTTTGAATTTTTTTTAAAAAAATGCCCTTATTTTAAATAGAAAAGACCAAAATCTTTAACATTCTAGCATGTTTTACAGCTAACGATAACACTTACCAAGTGTTCTTACCTTTAATAAAACACTCATTTAGAGTCCAATTAGGATGTGAGAGAGAGCAGTTAATAATTTCCACAAAGATTTAGCTTTCCTTATTTAGGTTGGTCTGCGGCAATAATAATGATTAAACTGTAATAAAACATAACCAACTCCAGGTGTTCAAAAACTTTTGAGTGGCAGTGTATATTTAAAAAATGAGCAAATATACAAGCAGGAGAACCTTTAGTTTTCAGAATTTAATTTAGACGAAAAGGTCGAAATCTCTCAATGTAAACAATTTCCCATGACCACCATATATTAGCTATATACTAGATAATTATGCACCATTATATAAATAATCTTTTCTTCTCTCACGGATGGATGACAGCTTTAAACATCAGCTCAGCTCTGTGTATGATTAAGAACGTTATGACTGACCTCAGGTCAGGATGGAGAATGCAGCAGGCTTGAATGAACACCTGCATGTTTCGGCATCTCTGACCCAGAAACAGCAGGAGAAGTGTGTGTGCGTGTGTGTCCTCTGCCTTTCACCTTGACTAGTGGAACCTACAGGGAGTTTGGGGATTTTCCAAAGAGAGCAAGAGCGCAGCTTCCCCCTCCCTCCTTTTCTTGCTTGCTTTCTCCCTCTGTCTCTCCCTCTCTATCTTTCCTGTACTCTGTACTTTAAGTTTTGCTTCTGTTTACCTCCCACAGAAGGCTTCAAATTTTTCTGCTCTCATTTCTGCAAAGGTTTGTAAAAAAAAACGAAACAAGGTAGTTTGGAACAAGAGTATAGTGTGTGTATGTGTGTGTGTGTGTGTATAAAGAGGAGAGTGCTGACCTAGCAAACAGAAAGAGGAATGTATGATTTTGAAAAGACAAGGTCACAACTGTATGTGTGTGTGTGTTGGGAGGTGTACTTATATACAGTCAGGTCCAGGAGTATTTGGACAATGACAGAGTTTTTGTGATTTTGCCTTTATACACCACCACAATGGATTTGAAATAAAACAATCAA